>PJEM01004662.1:0-147954 GCA_004023845.1 Helogale parvula | reverse complement strand
AGTCAAAAAGAATGAAATATTGCCATTTGCAACAACGTGGATGGAATTAGAGGTAAAATTAGTCATCAGGGAAAGACAAATATCATATGACTTCACTCACGTGAGGAATGTAAGATACAAAACAGATGAACATAAGGGAAAAGGGGAAACAAAAATAATATAAAAACAAGAAGGGGAACAAAACATAAGAGACTCTAAAATACAGAGAACAAACAGAGGGTTGCTGGAGGGATTGTGGGGGGGGGATGGGTTAATGGGCGAGGGGCACTGAGAAGGACACATATTGGGAGGAGCACTGGGTGTTATACATAGGGGATGAATCACTGGAATCTACTCCTGAAATCATTATTGCACATATACTAACTAACTTGGATGTAAATTAAAAAATAAAGAAAAAGAAATGCAACAGATTTCTATATATTAATTTTTCATCCTGTGGATTTACTGAATTCATTTGTAAGTTCTACTAGGTTTTTGGTAGAATCTTTATGGTTTTCTGTATATAATACCAGGCCATCTGTAAGTAGTGAACGTTTTATTTTTTCCTTACCAATTTGGATGCCTCTTACTTCTTTTTCTTGTCTGACTTATACAGCTAGGTCTTCCAGTTGTACGTTGAATAAAAGTGGTGAGAGTGGGTATCTTCATTTTATTCCTGATTTTAGAGGAAAAGCCCCCAGTTTTTCACTGTTGAATGTAATATTAGCCGTAGGTTTTTCATATATGGTCTAAACATACATTGTGGAAAGTTTTTTCATCATGAATGGATGTTGCACTTTGTCAAATGTTTTGTCTACATCTGTTGTGATGCTCATATATTCTTTCTTTCTCTTGTTAAAATGATATATCGTGTTGATTGATTTGTGAATATTGAACCTTGTATCTCTAGAATCTCCCACTCGATCATGGTGCATTATTTTCTAATGTGTTGTTATATGCTGTTTGCTAATATTTTGTTGATGATATTTGCACCTATGTTCACCAGAAATATTGGCCTATAGCTTTCTGTTTATGTAGTATTTTTGTCTGCTTTGGTATCAGGATACTGTTGGCCTTGTAGGATGAATTTGGAAGCTATCCCTCCTCTTTTGCTTTTTTTGGAATAGTTTGAGAAGAATAGGTCTTAACCCTTTTCCAAATGTTTGGTAGAATTTATCTGTGAAGCCATCTGATCCAAGCCTTTTGTTTGTTGTTTTTTGATTACTGATTCAATTTCATTGCTAGTAATTGGCTTGTTCAAATATTCAGTTTCTTCCTGATTCCGTTTTGGAAGGTTATATGTTTTTACCAATCTCTCTACTTCTTCTAGGTTGTCCAATTTATTGGCATATCATTTTCTTTTTTTTAAAAAAATGTTTATTTCTTTATTTACTTACTTATTTAGAGTGCAAGCAGCGGAGGGGCAGAGAGAGAGGGAGAGAGAATCCTAAGCAGGCTCTGCACTGTCAGCACAAGAGCCTGATGTGGGGTTTAATCCCACAAACCATGAGACCACGACCTGAGCCAAAATCAAGAGCTAAATTGACTGAGCCACCCAGGCACCCAGCATATCATTTTCATTAATATTCTTCTACAATCCTTTGTATTTCTGTAGTATTGACTATCATTTCCCTCTTTTTATTTCTGATTTTATTTATTTGGGTCCTCTTTTTCTTCATGAGTCTGGCCAAAGATTTATCCATTTTATTGACCTGCTCAAAGAACCAGTTCCTGGTTTCATTGATCTCTCCTACTGTCATTTTAGTCTCTATTCCATTTATTTCTGCTCTAATTTTTACTATTTCCTTCCTTCTATGGCTTTAGGCCTTGTTTATTTATTTATTTATTTTTTTGTTCTAGCTCCTATAGGTGTAAGTTTAGGTTTTTATTTGACTTGTGGTTACCGTTAGGTTTATACATAACACTGTAGGTCTATAGCACTCTGTATTCAGTTGATTGTCTTATGTTTGAACCCATTTTAAAAGCATCCAATTTTTACTCACTCACCCCACATTTTACGTATAGATATATGGTTTGAAGTGGGAATGGTATTTTACTACTTTTCAAATGATTTTGGGTATTCTTCTTTGCTATTACACAAAAACTTGAGAAAAGACCATTCTTTTGAAAGAACTTAAGTTGTTTGCAATGTTCAATCTGAAAACACCAATAAACTTATTTTTTTTACGAATTTGTTGAGATATAATTGACATACAATAAATCACACATATTTGAAATGTATAATTTAATGAGTTTTCACATATGGATACATTCATGCATACACCAATAAAGTCAAGATAATAAACGTTTTTGTTACTCTCAAAGTGTCCTTGTGCCTCCTTGCAGTCCATTCCTCCTTCCTATGTACCCCATAATGTTTCCTGGCATTGTTTTCTGTCACGATAGATTACTTTGCATTTTTCTATAAGAGCATTGCCCAAAAGAAATATAACATGTTACAAATGTGAGCCACATATGTAATTGTAATTTTTCCAGTAGTTTATTTCATTTAACATATCAAAATATTATCATTTTGGCATATAATAACATAAAATTATTAATAACATTATTGCCACAGACTAAATGTTTTGTCTCCTCCAGAAAAGTCTTTTGTTGAAGTTTAATCCTCAATGTGTCGGGTCAGGCTTCTGGGAGGTGACTGGGTCGTGAGGGTGGAGCCCACATGGGTAGGATTAATGCCCCCCCCTTTTTTTTTTTTTAAAGTTCATTTAGTTTGAGAGAGAGTGGGAGAATGAGCAGGGGAGGAGCAGAGAGAGAGAA
The DNA here is from genome assembly GCA_004023845.1 of Helogale parvula. NCBI lineage: Eukaryota > Metazoa > Chordata > Mammalia > Carnivora > Herpestidae > Helogale > Helogale parvula. The sequence goes on along the minus strand of PJEM01004662.1, from coordinate 145,194 downwards.
GGAAAAAATCCCAAGATGGCTCCACAGTGTCAGCACAGAGCCAAACATGGGGCTTGAACTCATAAACCCATGAGATAATGACCTGAGCCAAAATCAAGAGTCAGATACTCAACTGACTGGGCCACCCAGGTGCCTCAGGAGACCCCAGAGAGCTTCCTTGCCCCTTGTGCCATGTGAGGCCATAGCAAGATGATCATCTATGAGTCGGGACGCAGGCCCTTGCAGGACAAAATAATCTGCCAGCACCTCGGTCTTGGACATTCCAGTCTTCAGACTGTGAGAAATAAATTCCCATTATTTACAAGCCCCCCACGCCATGGTCAATATTTTTATTAAGCAGCCCAAATGGACGAGGGCAGGCTTATTTTATATTCTCTTTTTTCCTAGTAAATCTTTAAAGTCTGGTATGTATTTCATACTTACAGCATCACTTGATTTGAACTAATCACATTTAAGAGCTCAATAGCCATGTGTGGTTAGTGGCTACGCCATTTGATCCTGAAGGTCTAAAATTGTATCTAAAGGGAATTACAAAGTATGTAGCCTTTTTTTGACGGCTTCTTTCACTCACATAATTATGTTGCACTGTATCCATGTCTTATAATGTATCAGGAGTTTGTTCTTTTTTATTGCTGAGAGTATTTGTTTGGGTGTGACACAATTTATTTATCCTTTCCCCCTGCTGATGGACATTTGTCCCCCACCCCCTCCCTACTGCACCAAGGTTTTGGCTATTATAAATAAGTCTGCTATAAATATTTAGGTTCAAGTCTTTGTGAGGATATGTATTTTCATTTCTCTTGGGAAAATACCTACGAGTGAAATGGCTGGGCCACCCAGTGTATGTTAAGGTTTTTATTAAACTGTCAAACTGGTTTCCACGGTGGCTGTACCATTTAACATTCCCACCAGCATTTATGAGAGTTCCAATGAGTGGCATTATCGGCTTTTTAAATTTTGGCCATTCCACCAGATGTGAAGTGATATCTCATTGTGGTTTTCATTTTAATTTCCATAATGATCAGTTATGTTGAGCATCTTTTTATGTATTATTTCCCTTTCATAGATCTTTTTTGGTGATGAGTCTGTAGATCATTTGCCCACTTTTTATTATATACCTTGTCTTCTTGTTGTTAAAAGAACTATTTGTCAATTCTAGATATTGGCCTTGTAAAATACATATTTTGCAAATATTTTCTCAGAAGCCATGGCTTACTTTCCATATTGGCATTTTCAGAGGAAAGTTTCTAAATTTTGATTCACTTATTGATTTTTTTATACTTTGTGCTTTTTGAAAGAAATCTTTGCCAAACCCTAGGTCATTAAATTCTTCTATGTTTCCTTTAGAAATTTTATAGTTTTGACTACTACATTTAAGACAAGAATACAGTTTGAGTTAATTTTTTATACATATTATGAGATAAAGATTGAGGTCCCCCTTCTTTTTTTAATGACTATCCAATTGTTCTAGAATCATTTGCTGAAAGGATTATCTTTACCCATTAAACTGTTTTGGCATTTTTAGTAAAAATATATTGGTCACCTATGCATAGAATTGTTTGTGAAGTCTGTATTGTATTGATTTATATGTCCATCTTTGTACAATTATCGCATTATGTTGATTACTGTAGATTAATAGTAAGTCTTGAAATCAGGAAGAAATTTCTCCCAACTTCTTTTCCAAATTGCTTTGACTTCTCTAGCTTCTTTGCATTTCCATATACATTTTAGAATTAGCTTGCCAAGGTAAAAAAAAAAAAAAAAAAGCCTGTTGGCATTTTGATTGGGATTGCACTGATCCTATAAATACATTTGCGGTGACAGGAATAAACATTTTGTACTTTGCTACATTACAATACCTTGGTTATTTCATAGTGTGAATGGATTTAACCAGACATGACTTTGTAACATCATTTTCTGGTCCTTTGGAAAATATTGGTTCACTGAGTCATGCAGATCTTCCAAATGTTTACACGTTTTATTATACAGTATATTTTTAAAACATATTCATTAATATCTGCACCAATCTCAGAAATGTCTCTAAGTACTGGGAAGCTGTCGAGTTCACAGTGGCAGATACATGCTTTCCAAAAATACTCATTTTTGCTGGAAAGCTCAAATTTTATCTTTGGCAACAAGTACTTTCAGTTGTTTTCCTTGAAGTGACAGGCTCGCTCAGTTCCTTTTTCAAAAAATGTCTGCCAAATGCCCAAGTCTGAATCATCCTAGTCTGTCTGTCAGTCGCTCCTTCAGACAAAAATGGTGTTGTATGAAAAAAACAAAAACAAACCCAGTGAGCTCAGCCTGCAACTCAAACACAGGTGCCTCTTGTGACAACCATCGTGGTTTCGTGTGCAGCCCGTGTGCTTTATTTGTATTTCTCATGTCAAAATGTAGCATATTGAAGAATTGTGTATTCAAGGATTGAGATTTAATAAAGTTAATTAATGTTTACTTCTTCATCAAGGATGTTGTTAAGGGCAACTGGTGCGTTCCTTCCTTCCTTCCTTCACGAGTGTGTGGTGGAGTGTGCGCAGTGTGTGGAGAGTGCTACCAGTGTACTTTGGTGCCACTGCTTTGATTTATGTCAAGATGCCGGCAGTTTCGCTCACCATTGCTTCCGCACTATTATCACCAATGTCAACACAGTAGAAAAGGCAAATAACATCCTAGTGTTATCTGAAACTAATTTGTGGACCTGCCCCCCGTGATAATTTAGGAAACCCCTTCTCCCCTAGGGTTCCACGGGCCACACGTTAAGAACCATTGCTTTCAGGACACAGAGGGCCATTTGATACGACCTGGATGGAGGCTGGGAGGCTTTGCTAAGAGGGTGAAGCCTGAGCTGAGGCTCAAGGGACACGTGTGTAAGAAAGGGCTGACTGTCTAGACACAGGGAACATCACAAGCAAAGGGACAACATGTGAATGGCGGTCTCCCTTCCTGAGTTTCGGGCAAACAAAGGTGCAGTGGGGGCAGGGGCCAGAGCTGAGGCAGCAAGAGACAGAGATGGCCCTGTATGCATGGGAGGCGCTGAAACTTCATTCTTCAGGTGGTGCAGAGCTCTTGAGGGTTTTATCAGCTGGGGGCCACATAATCAGGGTTGTCTGTTAGCTCTAGCACTCTGGAAGCAATATGCTGAATGGATTTGGGAGGTTTACACTGGAGAAAGGGCGCTCAGTGAAGGACCTGGGCCTCGTGAAGGCGAGAGATGGTTTAATAGAACAGATGGTCAACTAATTAAACACCAAGCCCCTTCCCCCTTATTAATTCGGTCAGAATGTTGTAACTAGTCCATGTGCCCAGGGGAAACAGCTGTATATCACCTTGAATTCATGAATGTAGACATGGAAAAGAAAAAAGAAAAGCAGCTTTACAGATCAGACTCTGTGTTTCTATGACCGGTATCCTTCCAGACCCTCAAACGGAAATTCCTACCCTCTCTGCTCAGCTTAATCATTTCCCTTAGTAATTAGAGAACAGAGAGCAGACAGCGGGGGTAGAAGTGGGTTTACAAGCTATGTTTGATTGTTTCTTGCAAGAGCATAATTGGGATGACATTACAGAGGTCTGATGTCACAGAATTAATTTTTTTTTTTTTTGCTTTAACTATGTTTCTCTGTGCACTTGTGTCCATAGACAGTATTGATTTGCATATTTTAACACGGCACTGTACCCTCCTGCAAATCCCTCTTAGCCCTTGTCTGGACTCCAGTGACTCCTTGCAAGTGTTATTTCTACTCTTAGCCCACTAAGACCCATTTTATACACAGCATCCACGGTGATCCTTTAGAAATATCAATCGAATCATACCAATCTCCAATGATTTGTTCTCTGTAGAAAAAAAAATCTACAATCTATTTAAAAATTTTTAAAAATTTATATTTGAGAGACAGTGTGAGCAGGGGAGGGTCAGAGAGAGAGGGAGACATGGAATCCGAAGCAGGCTCCAGGCCCTGAGCTGTCAGCACAGAGCCCGATGTGGGGCTCGAACCCACAAACTGTGAGATCATGACCTGAGCCAAAGCCAGACGCTTAACCAACTGAGCCACCCAGGTGCCCCAAAAAATCTACAATCTTTATGCTGTTCTACAAAGCCCGACAGAGCTGACTCCCGCCTGCCTCTCGGACAAGTCCTGCCTTGCTCACCAGAAGCTCATCGCCCTGGCTTTGGTGGGTTTCCACCTCGGGGCCTTTCCACAAGCTGTTCTGTGCCGGAGATGCTGCACCCTGGCGTTCCCCATGTCCTCGGGGTCCTAACACATTATGGAAATTTCCTTTCCTGATCACAACGTGCAGTAGCCTATCACTCCTTCTCTCTTTACTGTTTTATTTTCATCATGGTGGCACCTGGAACATTGCCTGGAACACACAGCTTCTCAAGAAGTATTTGTGGAATGAACGGAAGCATGAATGACAGGTGAAATTTTCTTGTTGTATTTGGTTTTCAGGGTTCTCATAAAGTTGTAATGCAAATGATCCCATATCAATAAGTAGTTTAGAGCAAACTTTTGAATGCCAACTTCTGTTGCTTTCCTTTGGTTAGGGTTTTATTCCTTCTAAAAGCATACTGGGAAAATTCAAAATTACTTAGAAAGTACATGGCTTTTTCTTAACCAGCTAGAGGTATTGGTCATGGTTATAAAACAAGAGAATTTACCAGCATGTATGTTTATAGAATAATGCCAATGTTTATCTCTTTAGAGAAAGAGGGAAAGAATAAAAGTTAAAAATCTTACAACCTGGAGCACACAAATGCACACATATATTATTGTGAAAATGTGACAAGTGCTGCAATCAAGATACAAAGCACCAGGGGCGCACAGTGGCAGGAGCTCCTCTCTGAGCCTAAGGAAGCCGAGGAAAGCCTCAGAGAGATGATGACGTGGATAAGGGTCTGGAGGATGAGGAATTTTCTAAGTAAATAGAGGGAGAAAGCATTGCGGGCACATGTTACAGCATTCATGAAGCCACAATTGTGTCGGGGAAATAAGTATCTTGCGGAAGACATCTTTCTTCCCTCTGGGCACCCACCCATCGAGGGTTTGGGTTCTAAGGAGAAGCTCTCCTCCAGTAGCTTTCCTCTCACTATTGTGAAATGATTCAGAAGACGGTTGAAGCATTTCCCCCTAGAAGAAGTCTGGTGTAGGACCCTCAAGGTACTGAACAGTAAAACAGCCTCTCCGGGGGAAGGTGGAGGGGTGTCCGCAGTGGCTCTTGACCTCTTGTTCCCCCTCCCTGAGTGGACTGCTGGCCCACTTTAGGAGCCCGGAACTTTAAAGAAGATCATTGAAAAGCCATTGCCTTTTACTTTAAGATGACTGGGTGGGGACTCCGGTGGCCATGAAGACGCACCGTTCAGATCTCTTGCTGTGGGAGCACGGTGATGGATGGCAATTTCCCATGGCACTTGGCTGAGGCCACGCTCCCACGGGCTGTTCCTGCCCACCGGTGGACTCTGACAGGGCTGCTTATGCAGGCAAGATGGAGGGCTCCTCTGACGGCTGACTCGGCCTCAAAGACGTTCCTTCCGTCCACCTGAGAAATTCTTAGAGCTGGGCTGCAGGCTGAGACGGTCCATCCAGCCCCAGCTCCACTTACTACTTCCCTCTCATCGTTCCTACTTCTCCTTACTGCCTTCAGCTCCTGCCCTTTGGCCCCTCACTGGCATTTCCCTTGATAAATGTCTTGCACGTCTAAGCCTGTATGGGCATCGGCTTCTAGAAGGACCTGAACTAACACAGGAGCCTATGGGAAGGAAACAAGTCGCACACTTCCAGATTATCTGAGGAGTTCCGGAATGCATGGATACTGGCGCGATTCCAATAAAACCCCAAAGAGAGGAAGAGAGGATGGAGAAAGGAACTCCTAGGCGCTCTATTGTACTCTTAAAGCTTGCAAACTGATCTTGAACAAAACCCCACATCTAAATATGGACAGACCGGGAAGCTTGAATAGATATTTAAACAGCCAAAGGAGAACTGAAGATGAGTTAATGGGGGCTGTTTTCACACCCACACAACCTGGCACGTTAGTGCGCTGTACGGTCTGTGTCGCAAAAATACTACAGAAATATGGTTCTTTGAAAACATCTTCTGTCTCTGTAATGACATGGGATCCGGAGGCATTTCTGCAAATAATATGTTTTCCCATGCCAGTGTATAAATAGCTTCAGCGTACTGAGAGAGTGAAAGTTGCCAATGCTGGTGCTACACTGACGGGAGGAGCAGCTGATTTGGAGCCGGAGCTGGGCCTGAAACGTAACGCCACCGAGAACGTTGTTGTTTTCACGCAACCAGAGTCGAGGGCAGGGACTGCTGGCTCTGACGGCCTAGAAAAGGCCAGAATGAGACCTTCCCAAGTCCGCTGCCCTTTTGGTGAGATCGCGTAGCGGGCAGTGCTTTCCTTCTATGGGAAAGAACTGTCTTTCTCAATGATGACCAAACCTGGTCTCCCAGCTTCTAACGTCATATCACCCGTGCGAGCCTTTGGGGCTGGACCAAAGATACTTCCATTTTTCCTTTCTACCTTCTGACAACACTTTTAAAGGGGGAGAAAGATGTGCAGAAAATGTGAAAATCTAGGATGTCCTAGCATGCCTTGGAGAGCTGCGTCATTAAGTATCGCGATCCCTTGACACGCCCACAGCTGCACTTGCTCTCACTTTGGACAATGCCATTCCTTCCTCTAGGTTATAATTCATATATTAAACCTTTCCCGACAGCTTACTACGTGCGGGCACCATGCAGCCTGCTGAGGATGGTAATAAGCATCCTTGGCAAGGTCCTCGCTCTGGGAGCACACGCTACTGGGTGGGGAGCGGGATGGTAAACATACCACATAGCGGAAGTATGGGCGATCGGGCGGAGTAACTGGGAGGAGGGTGCCTGCTGAACAGAGCGCTCAGGAACGCCCTCTGAGAAGCCAGCCACGGAGAAGACTATGAAGGAAGAACAGGGCTCATCAGGGGCGAACACTCGGGTGGGAGGGAAGTTGCCTGTTCCAGGCACAGAAGGAAGGCTGGAGGGACTGGGTCACAGCCAGCATGGACGTGTATGGAGAGATGAGGTCAGTGCGGAGGGCTGGGCCCAATCTTGGAGGGCCTCAGAGGCCCAGCATGGTTAGGAGTCTGGGATTATTCCAAGGGCAGGGGGAATTCCCTGGGGTTTGGGGGATTTTGTTTTGTTTTGTTTTGAAATAAAAACTGTTCATATTTCTGTCAAGGATCTGAGCACTGACATTTTTCTCATCATCAATTGCCCTGGTTGTGTTCCTTCCTCACAGAATGTGAATCTTTATGTCCTTGTGAATAGAATGAAAGACAAAGGCTACAGTAAAAATCAGTATGAAATCTAACAGTTAACAGGTCAGTCAGCGTTGGATGAAGGGAAGAAGCAGCCAGGTAAGCTCTTGTGTGACGACAAATCCCGAGTGGAGAGAGGAGGTGAATCAGCTACTGACACTACGCAGGGACTTTAAAGTGTGAGACCCTGGAAATAGGCACAGTTACAAAAGCGTTTCAGTGACCTCCAGGATGTGTGCCGTGTTTGTCTTCTGGCTGGATGTGATCTTGTCTCTCTCACTGGAAAGGGAAAGAGGCTTGAATATTCCTCCCTCTCCTAGTTTATTAGAAGGTAAAGTAAACTTCTGTCCTTTTTGGTTGTTCAGTACCTGAAACTCTTTCCCATGTTTGGATTTTCCCACCTTGTATCCACCGAAGAGCATACCTTCCACTGCAGTAACCGAAATGCCAGCTACTTGCTCCCTGAGTCTCCACTTCTAGATCAGGTATGAGAAATGGCATTCCCTTGGGAGAGATGAGGCCATGACGGTGGGGAGCCAGAACAAACTCTCTGGTGTCTCTCGAGGTCAGAGTTGGCAGAACGATCAAGCGTCCGGGGCAGCTAGTGGAGCCGAGGGTCCCATATGCCTATGGCCTCTGCAAGTCATCGGGTGCCCTCAGAAGTACTCTGTCTAGGTGCCTCACCCCAAACTTAACTTGCAGCGTCCCTAGATAGAGATCCTGTGAGCCCACAATGCCCTTCAACAAGTTCATTTTCTCCTTCAGTCTGACAGAGTTGGTTTCTCGTCTTTGCAACTAAGAACTGTGAATGATCCAGAAATTGGAAGGGAGAGGTTGCAAGCCATAGAGCCTTAGAGAAGTGTGGGATGCATGTGCCAACATGGAAGTGTCATCTGGCTTGGTGAAAGCTTGAAGGCAGTGAAAATCCAGCTGGTGGTGTTAAGGGTTCTTGTCATGATCTGGTGAAGTAGCTGATCAGATCATCCTCTGTGTGTATCTAGACTGAATTGCCATTGAAAGCAGAGCTTCAGGGGACCAGGAGATTAATACTATTGAGTAATATGAAAGTCATGGGGAATTCAAGGACTATGGCATGAGATGGCTTCTTCTAATGATAACTGATAGCTTAAATAAAAAGAAAGACACGCTCAGATTCCCAGATTCTCAGTTCAAAGCACACACTGAAAACCAGAGGCTTCCGTGCCTTTGTTAAAAGAATTTCTTATCACTTGCTGCTTAAGTATGCAGAAAGCCAAATATCGAATGTACAGTGTGAGCCTGAAAATTACTGAACTAAAAAGAGCTGAATTCACTATAGAGAACAAACTGATGGTGACTGGAGGGGAGGTGGAGGGATGGCTTAGACAGGCGGTGGGTATTAGGGAAGGCACTTGGGCTAATAAGCACTGGGTATTGTATGTAGGTGATGGATTACTAAATTCTACATCTGAAACTAGCACTGCACTGTATGTTAACTAGCTGGAATTTAAATAAAAACTTGGAACAAAAATGAAGATTAAAAAAAAAAAGAGCTGAATTCACGTCTTAAGCCAGTTTCTTAAGAGAAAGCTATATATAACATTGATTTGGGGGAGGAGCGGGCCTGGAGAATTTCAATGGGAAGATTTAGATGACTCATGAGGGCCATGGCCAGGCACGCTGCACTGAACCCTTGAGGAGATCCAATGACCTGCTGAACTTAAGAACTTCCTTATATACTGATGTGATGGACCCTTGACTACTGATGGATTCCTCTGTGCCTCTTCATGAACAACACAGTAAAAACAGATCAAAATCCTTACTCCATGAGGACTACTGAAATTATCCAACTTTTCGCAAACGTTTATTTTGTTCTTTTGCACTCCTGTTAGTGGTTAATAATGAAATCAAGTTAAAATAATTTAAGCCAAATCTAAATAGTCATTCTCATTATTTTTGAACTTGAGGCCAGCCTTTGCAGTCTAACCTGGTTTACTCAGAATACCCTGAATCTTGAATTCTCACCGAGTCTCCTTTGCTTTTCTCCCCTCTATCTCTGTAAGTAAGAGACATCAGAAGGAGTGTTTTTAGGGTCAGAAATACTCTCTCACCATGGTGTCACAAGGGCAGGCCGATTCTTGGGTTTGTTTTGAATTTAGTCTGCCGAATTGGAACTGGCTCACTATATTGACATCATACTGATAAACTTGGAGACAGGGAGTAGAATGTAGCCTGGGGGCCCTGATAAATCATGTGTGTCTGAAGGTGAATGATAAATCACATATAATTATGGGGCTTATTATCTTAATAAACTTCCAGGTGCATGGGCATGTGTGTGTGAGAGAGACAGAGAGGGCTGGGGAATCGGGAAATGTTGGGATATTTTTCTACAAGATGAAGGACAGGTAGCTGTCCATTGCTTTTCTTACCACCAAGAAGGAGGGGAACAAGGCTTTATAGATCGTTTTAAATTTTGGAAATCATATGTACTACATTTGGATGGTGAAGCAGACACTAATAATTATCTACCAATATGGGTTTCTTTTTTTTTTTTAAGTTTATTTATTTATTTTGAGAGAGCGTGTGCAAGAGTGGGGAATGGGCAGAGAGAGAGGGAGAGAGAGAATCCCAAGCAGGCTCCGGGCTGTCAGCACAGAGCCCTATGTGGTGCTAGATCTCACAAACCATGAGATCATGATGTGAGCCAGAATCAAGAGTCAGACACTTAATTGACTGAGCCCCCCAGGTGCCTCTGGATTCTTTTTTAATGGAATCCTAATTCTGTTTGAGCAGCAATGTGTTCAGTTAAAAATATTCAGGCTCCCTTGCAACTAGAAGTCACCAAGTATCAGAGTATGGCTAATGGGGCAGAAGCTCAGTATTTCTAAGGCAGTTCCCCCTTCTGTTTCCCTCCCTCTTCCTATCTGGGGCTGTGGAACACAACCTGTGGGCGTGACCATAAGACAATAAGCATGAGCACAAATCACAAGTGAACGACGGTGCAGCAGGAATACTGAAGAATCCTGTGACACTACTGATATTAGGTAGCCACTGCACAAGCCCTGGGCTGTTTACCTCCATACTTTTTAGCATGTAACAAAAATAACCCGTCAGTAGGTTAAACTTTTATGGTTGTATTTCTTGTCCCTAATATAATGACTGAAACAACTGGGTTATAGTGACTCGTTTATTGGGTGATTGGAAAGGCAGTAGCTTTGAGGGGGGCCCAGAGCAAATTTTTCCAACTTGGGAAGCCACTGGTACAGGCAATTTTCTCCCTTGGCCCTTATTACCAGAAGATCCAGTGGTGCTCAAAGTGCATGTGGCAGAAAATACATGCGTTCTTTGGACAGAGTCTTTGGAAAATCTGTTAGGGAATTACAGTGGAGGACCCCTGGGTTTTAAACCACACTTCTCTAGGCAAGTAATAATTTTCCTTTTGAGGAAAAAAAAATTGTCACTTGAGTTATAGTACATAAATCTATTTCTGGGCTCTCTTTCCTATTCTATTTAGTCTATTTGTCTATCTCTATGCCAGTACTATATTCTCTTGGTTTCTATAAGCTTATAAAAAGTCATGATATGTGTGGTAGAGCAACCTTTAAAGAACCTTGTTCTTCAGGAGCATTTTAACAAATTCTTGGCCAAATACTATTGTATTTTTATATAAATTTTAGAATCAACTTGATAAGTTCCATGCAAAAAAAGATTTGCTAGAATTTTGCCTGGGATCACACTAAATCTATTGAACTAGGGAAAACTGGCATGAGGATTTCAATCCATGAAAATAGTATGTCTCTCCACTTGTAACATTTTAAAATTCTCTCAACATTTTTAGTTTTCTCCATAATGGTCTTTCATATTTTCTGATAGATTATTCCTTGGCATCTGGTATTTTTACTACTATTATAAATACAATTTTTAAGAATGTTTATTTTCCAAGTATTTGATGGCTAGTATTTAGAAATATGATCATATATTAGCTTTGTATCAAGCAAACTTGCTAAACTCTCTAATTATTATAATTTCTCTGGATTCTTTCAAATTTTCTAAACCTACAACTTTGTTGTCTACAAATAATGCCTGTCTTCTCTGATATTTCTAACTTTTCCTTATTTTACCTGTCTTACTTCTCTGGCTAGGACTCCTTATAATGCTTACTTGGATAAGCGTTACTAGGAATTCTTCTCATTTTTTGTCTCAAAGAGAATGCTTTCAATGTTTTACTATTAAAAATATGGTTTTCTGTTTTTTCCCCTCTAAGTATTCAAAAGGCGTCTGTTTGTATATATTTAAGTGGAATAGATATTGTCAGATTGCTTTTCCAAAAGGTTGAAACAATTCATATTTCTTGCAGCATTTTTGTCAGAACAGGTGTTATAATAATTGAAAATATTTGCTATTCTCGTAGGCGTAAAATGATCTTAGTATTACTTTAGTTTGCATTTTTCTCAACAGTTAGTGAGTTTCATCTTTCCGTATGTTGTTGACCATTTGAATTCACCTTCTTATGGATGGTCCTTTTGTATCCTTTGCCTATTTTTATTTTTTTCTTTCAACTTGAAAGAGATTCTCGTATATTAAAATTAACCCCCATATGTTCTTAAAAAGATTGCAAGTATCTTTCTAAGTTTATTGCTATTGGTTTTATGCTTTTTTTAGCTATAAAGTAGCTTTAAATTTATATATGAAAAAATATGTTTAATTTGTGTCTTTTTTTCAGTCTTATCCACACATTGTCTCTCAAATTTTTGTGTAATTTTTCCTTTATTCTACATTTAAATCTTCTAGCCTTCTAGAATTTATTTCTATATATTGTATAAGATGAAGTTCCAATTTCATTTTCTTTCAGATTAACTGTGTTACCACCATTTATTAAGTAGCTCACTCTTTTCTGACTTACATGAAAATGCTATCTTTATAATATATTGATTCTCATATGTAATTGAATTGTCTGTGTGACTGAATTTTGATTTGTCTCTCATATGCCATACATGTTGTCAAAGCAGATGATGGTGTGTTCTATTAAATGGGGAAACATATCCCCGTGTTCCCCGTCACTAACCTTATTTTTCACACTTTTCTTGGTTATTCTTAGATACTTATCCACTGGTATAAACTTTAAAATAATTTATTTAGTTCTCTTTTCATATTCTCCTTCCTTTTGCCATGAAGGAATTCCATTGCAATAATTAGTTTCATTAAACTTATATATTAGTTTAGTAGGATTGGGATTTTTATATTAATTTTTTCCATCAAAATTCATGATTGATGTGTATCCAAACTTTCCATTTGTGCGTATCTTAGTTTATATCTTTCATTAAGACATTCATAATTTCCTATACTCTGCATTTTAAATTATACTTATTCCAAAGCATTTTATAATTTTCATCATGATTGTGAATGGAATAATTTATTTTCACATTCATTTTTAGGCTTATTTACAGGATAAAGTTGTTTTGTTTTGTACACCTATCTTTTATCCAGCCACTTTGCCTAGATCTTGTAAGTCAATTTTTTTTTTTTTTGATAACAAGATCTCTTAGGTTTTCTACTTCTACCTCTTCTTTTTGAAAATTTATATCAGTTATCTTATTTTTTATTCTTATTTCAATTGTTAAAATTTCCAGGTCAATGTTACATAAAAATGGCAATGGTGACACAGCAGTCTAGTTTCTAACTTTAATAGAAATTGTTATGGTTTTATCATTTACGATAGTATGGTTTTATTATTTGTTAACTAATCTTTATTATATGTAAGTTACTTCCTTCTAATTCAATCTTACTGTTTTGTGGTCTTACTAATCTTTGTTTCCTTAGCACCTAGCTTTTCACTTAGCACATATTAGGTTTTAGTAAGTGATCCAGGAATGAGTGCATGACGAATTAGTAGCCTCTGCTCCAATGTTCCCTCAGAGCTGTTCATGAGTGCCACGTCTTTCAAAAGGAGACTGGCAGATTAATAGTTTTTGTTTCATGTTCTGGCTCCTTTTAATCCTGCAGGCAGAGGTGCCAAGCTCCCTGGAGCAATCCTCCATCAGGGAGGGCAATCTAACTTTGATTCCTTATAACGGTTAAGCGATAGATTTCATCAGAAAGCCTTTCACATCTGCTTTTTTCCCTTTAGTTTGCTCATTTAATAGGTTACAGTAACAGTATTCCTGACATCCATTTGCACTTTATGCAAGTTCTGCTATATTATTTTCAGTTTTGTAAAAATTACTTTTACTATGTATTATTCCTTTGACATTTTGCTGGATTTTGTTAAAGTTTTATTCAGAATTTATACATTTCCTATACATGTATGATATTGATCCAAAATTTTGTTTTTATTTTTTTGATTTTCTGGATTTAGTATTAAAATTATGCTATCTTTATAAATTGGAGGGAGTTTTATCTTTTTTCCAAAGACTAGAATATTTTAAATAACATTAGAATAATTTGTTCTTTAGAGGTTAGATAAGGCTCAGCTGTGAAGCCATCTGGTTCTGGTATTTTGTCCAGTGGTAGACTCTAATTACTTTCCAATATCTGTTCTGGTAACTGGTTTATTCAAGCTTTCTCCTTCTTGAGTTTCCTAATTTTGCTACTAATTTATTTATTTCTTCTAGATTTTCAAATGTTTGCCAGAGAGTTGCATGTAGTATTCACTTATAAATTATTTCTTCTTTATCTCTAGCTATAACTAGAGATAAAAATAACTTAAGATACAAATACCCTATCAATTTAAAAAAAATTGTTGTTGTTAAATCAGTCCAAGTTGATTTTAATTATTTACAACTCTGGTTATAGGGTTTCTTAAGGACAGAAAGAATAATCCATGAAGAAAGCTTCAGAATGGAAGTGAAAATATTCTATTGGTATAAGAGTGTGACAAGTAAATGAAAGTTAAGAAGAAAGTACTCTTCACCTTTTGGGGCAATGTTTTGCTATCTTTCCCTGCTTTTTATTATTGCCTTCTGAGAAGAAAATCAATTATTTAATGTTCAAAATGAAATTTCTCCCTGATAAGAGAAATTAAATGCTAAGGAATAAGGTATTGTCAGGTAGAGTTGAACTTTGGAGGATCCCAAGCCATTGTAAAATCTAAGGTGTTTCAAACATTCCTATACCCTCTTCCAAGAACCAATTTTTGCTCTCTTGGGAGTGCTATCACCCCTGTTGAGAATACATCCTTTGCGTATAGAACATAAGAGAATCTTGCCCCATAGTGTGTTACTTGAGATATTCAAAAAAGGCAGGTTCGAGAGAAAAACGAAGATTCATAGGCACTGACAAGTTTGAGAAATTCTCTTACAGGTCCAAAGAAGAAAAGCCACAGTCTGGTGTTTGTTAGTACTTTTGGAGGCCACTGAATGTAGATATGAGTCATATAACTAGGAGAAGGGACAGGAAGGAGGATTGCATGTAAAGAACAAATGCAACTATGCTGGTCTTGGGCATGCTTGCCTTTGGAGCATTCCTTGCCTTTCCCCAGCTTTTATCTATCCAGCAAGAGCCGGACTCACAGCCTGTACTGCTCAGGCTTTCATATCAGCTGCTCCAGGTAGATTTGCCCAACGGGAGGCAACGGTGGAAGACTGGAGGATAGGAGGAAGGAAAAAGCCAAGGTACTACCTCTCCTCTCTCTGCCGTGGCCGTGCGTTTTCTGTGGCTCTAGCTCCTGGTGGATACAGTTCCTCTACGTTTACGCACTTTTAGTGGGCTCTCCCAGTCTCTGGGCTCTGGTAACATGACCTCCTTCCTTTATTCCTCCAGTCAACCCAGGGCTAAGGGTTTCCTTCTCTAATCTCTCAGTTGCCTCACTGTTTCCTATTGTCTTTTCAACTTTTCCGCCATCTGTGTGACCGACTCCCTGCATTAAATATCTTGTTTTTAGATAATCAGACCCTGACTGATAGAGCAACTAGTTGGAAAAATCCCCCAATTTGGCACGGATGCACAGTGGAAGGCACTTGTGAGAAATGAGAGAGGAAAGTAATGTAATTGTACAAATCTATTTCAGACATTTAGCCAGAGGGAATGGACAGACTATAGTTTATACTTAGAATTCACAAACAAGCACATCCACCATAATTTGTTTATATCCTGGTGCCATACTGTGATGTGTATTATCAGTTTACGCATTTATCTTCGTAGGGAATAAGGGCAGGCACAGTCTTATTCAAAGCTGTATATCCGGCCCTTAGCACAGTGCCTAGCATATACTAGATGCTCAATAAATGTACATAGAATAAATGGAAGATAATGCAGAGACAAAAGTATTAAATTACTTTTAAGAGTCGGTGTATTGATGAGAGTTCCTAACTTGGAATCCACAGACTCCTGTGGGATCTCTGGAGGGATTTCATGGGGCCCACAAACTAGGGTGACAAAAAATGACATCTTTATTTTCACTGACCCCTGAGGAAAAACATTTCCTTCAGTTATGTGTAAAGGAAATAATCCCCAGCAGCTGTCGGAGTGCCTGTCACCCACAGAAATCAGAGATAACTTTTGTAACATGTTATGGTTGTTGCAGCTATCTTGGAATATTGTTCACGGCCACAATCACTGCAAAATTTAAGTCATTATTAGATTTATCTCTAGATAATGTTGTTTAGTGTATTAATAAAATCATTGTATGGTAAATTTATTCTGATAACTATATTTCAACATGGCTTCCTTTAAAATCTATCTCTTCCTTTTCTTTTTTAAGTTTAAAAACATTATTCTAAGAATAATTTCAGAAATAATAAATTTCATCGAGAGTTAGTCTCAAAAAAGGTTAGGCACCCTTACAAGTTGATAACCCTGGGCTGTGGTGTTCAAGCTGGAGTAAAACCCACCTGTGTCTCTTGAATTGCATGCACTTGGGGCTAAGTGCCGATTCCTCACTTGTTAAGTGGGGATAATAATAGTCACTAACCGCTAGGGATGTGGCAAAGATTAACACGTCAAGATTTTAGTCCAATACCTGGTACCGTTAATGTTAAGCTATACAGGCATATGAACTGGAAGTCATACAAGATGAAAGGCAGAATGCTTGGCAAACAATTGCTTGTCAAGCTGGGGGTCTGAATTAAAAAACTGTGAAAGAAGGAATTATCAGAAGAATCAGTTGACAAAATAGGCCGGGTCTGCTGGGCCAGTTAAAACAATGAGGTTTAATGTCCCTGATATTTGTCACTAGCTCTTTTGGGAACACAGTAATGAACCAATTAATTACAACAAAGAATTTTCTTCATTGTGATAGAGTATTCTTCAGGGTTTCTTCTAGGAATCTAAAACTAAGAAGGCCCTTTAAGCGTGGTGTAACTGTAGTCCAGCCCCAACACCCACTGTTGATCAGTTATCTCCTTACACTAGTGGGTCTGGCACGTGACCCCAGTTGGGAGTAATTCGCTAGCAATAAACTGGCAAAACAAAACTTGGAGCCACTAAACGATAAAAGAAAAACAACTAACAAATCCAGGAGGCTGAGTAATAAATTAGAAAACTCTCAGACTCTGCTGGGAGGCAATTTCAGTGCCATGTTGTGATGTCCTAATTCACTTTCACCTTTTCCAATGGCTGAGAGATCTTAGAGGCACAGTGGGTGGTAGGTGGCAGGCATATCTTGTGCCATCATCAGAGACAGCGTGTTTCTATTTCATCAACCATTTCACTGTGGCCTGGCTTGCTGTGATAAGGAACAATTTCTATTACATCTTTCCTTATATGTTTATACGCTAGACACTTCACATATTCCTCACAATACTCTAGGATACATGCATTATTACCTCCACACTCCTCCTCAACAGTTGAGAAAATAAACGCTTAGAGATGGTGATTATCCTATCCGGTCACACAGATTGCAAGAGATGAAGCTAGGTTTCAAAAATGTACCATACTGTGTTGCTAACTATAGCTTTGTAATTTATTTTGAAATCCAGGATTGTGATACCTCCAGCTTTGTTCTTTTTTCCCAAGACTGCTTTGGCTATTCGGGATCTTTTGTGGTTCCATACAAATGTTAGGACTATTTTTGTTCTAGTTCTGTGAAAAATATTTTTGGTTATAGGGGTAGGGATTGCATTAAATCTTTAGATTGTTTTTGGTAGTATGGACATTTTGACAACATTGCTTCTCCCAATCACGAGCATGGGATATCTTTCCACTTGTCTGTGTCATGTGCCTTTACTTTCATCAATGTTTTATAGTTTTCAGAGTACAGCTCTTTCATCTCGTTGGTTAAGTCTCTTCTTGGGTATTTTATTCTTTTTGGTATAATTGTAAATGGGATTGTTTTCTTAATTTCATGTTCTGCTACTTCATTACTAGTGTACAGAAATGCAATAGATTTATTAATATTGGTTTTGTATCCTGTGGCTTTACTGAATTCATTTACCAGTTCTGCTAGTTTTTTGGTGGGGTCTTTAGGGTTTTCTATTTATAGTATCATATCATCTGCATTAGTGAAAGTTTTTTTTCCTTACCAATTTGGATGCCTTTTATTTATTTTTCTTGTCTGACTGCCCTGGCTAGGACTTCCAGTTGTATATTGAATAAAAGTGGTGAGAGTGGATATTCTTGTCTTACTCTTGATCTTAGAGGAAAAGCTCTCAGATTTTCACCAGTGATTCACCATCGAGTATGACACTAGCTGTGGGTTTTTCAACATGGTTCTTACTGTGTTGAGGTATGTTCTCTCTAAACCTACATTGTTTAGAGTTTTTATCATGAATAAATGTACTTTGTCAAATATTTTTTCTGCATCTATTGAGATCATATTGTTTTTATCCTTTCTCTTGTTAATGCAATGTATCCCATTGATTTGTGAATACTGGCCCACTTCTGCATCCTTAGAATAAATCCCACTTAATTATAGTGAATGCATTTTTAATGTATTGTTGTATGTAGTTTGCTAATATTTTGTTGAAGGTTTTTGCATCTATGTTCATTAAAGATACTGCTCTTTAGTTCTCTTTTTATGTAGTGTCTTCATCTAGTTTTGGCATCAGGGTAATACTGATTCCATAGAATGGATTAGAAAGCTATCCTTTCCTCTTCTTTCTTTGGAATACTTTGAGAATAGGTATTAACTGTTCTTTAAACATTTGGTAGAATTCACCTGTCAAGCAATTTGTTCCGGGACTTATGTTTGGAGTTTTGTGGATCCTGATTCAATTTCATTGCTGGTAATTGGACTGTTCAAATTTTTTTATTTTTAAAAATTTTTTAAATTTTTATTATTATTTTTTTATTTTTGAGAGACAGCAGGAGCAGGGGAGGGTCAGAGAGAGAGGGAGATATAGAGTCCGAAGACAGCCTCCAGGCTTTGAGCTAGTTGTCAGCACAGAGCCCAACATGGGGCTCAAACCCACAAACTGTGAGATCATGACCTGAGCTGAAGTCAGACGCTTAACCAACTGAGCCACCCAGGTGCCCCGGTCTGTTCAAATTCTCTATTTCTTCCTCATTTAGTTTGGGGCAGGTTGTATGTTTCTAGGAATCTACATTTTTTTCTAGGTTGTCCAATTTGTTGGCATATACTATTTAATATTCTTATAATCCTTTGTATTTCTGAAGTGTCCGTTATTTCTTTTCTTTCATACCTGATTTTATTTGAATCCTTCTTTTAAATGAGTCTAGCTAAAGGTTTATCAATTTTGTTGATCTTTTCAAAGAACCAGTTCCTGGTTCACTGATCTGCTCAGTTGTTTTTAGTTTTTCACTTATCTCTTCTCTAATCTTTATTATTTCCTTCCTTCTACTGGTCTGGCCTTTTGTTTGTTCCTTTTTCAACTCCTTTATGTGTAAAGTTAGGTTGGAGTTTTTCTCGCTTCCTGAAGTAGGCCTGTATTGCTATAAAATTGCCTCCTAAAACAGCTATTGCTGTATTCTAAAGATTTTGGCCCATTGTGTTTTCATTTTCATCTGTCTCCATATATTTTTTATTTCTTCTTTGATTCCTTATTAACTCATTCACTGTTCAGTGGCATGTTATATAACCTCCATGTATTTGTTTTTTTTCAGATTTTTTCTTGTGGTTGGATTTCTAGTTTCATAGCATTGTTGTTGGAAGGATGTATGATATTTCAAGTTTTTTGAATTTTTTAAAACTTGTTTTAATGGCCTAACATGTGATCTGTTATGGAGAATGTTCCATGTGGTCTTGAAAAGAATGGGTATTCTGCTGTTTTGGGATGGAATGTTCTTAATATGTTTTTTAGAGCCATCTAGTCCACTATATCATTCAGATCCACTGTTTTCGTGTTGATTTCCTGTCTGGATGATCTATCCATTGGTATAAGGGGGATGTTAAAGTCCCTTACTATTATTGTATTGCTATTTATTGCTTCCTTTATGTTTGTTATTAGTTGCTTTGTATATTTGGGTGCTCCCACTGGGCACATAAATATTTACAATTCTTACTGGACTGTTCCTTTTATGATTATGTAGTGTCTTTCTTTGTCTCACTACAGTCTTTGTTTTAAAGTCTGCTTTATCTGATATAAGTATTGCTGTCCAGTTTCTGTTTTGCTTCAATTAGCATGGTAAATGTTTTTCCATCTCTTCACTTTAAATCCGTATGTGCCTTTAGGTCTGCAGTGAGTCTCTGGTAGGTAGCATATAAATGGGTCTTGCTTTTTTTTTTTTTAAGTTATTTATTTCTGAGAGAGAGAGAGAGAGGAGAGAACGAGTAGGGAGGAGGCAGAAAGAGAGACAGGAGACAGAGGACCCAAAGCAGGCTTCGTGCTGACAGCAGAAAGCCCAATGTGGGGCTTGAACCCACTAAGTGTGAGATCATGACCTGAGCCAAAGTGGAACACTTAACTGAGCGACCCAGGTACCCTAGGTCTTATTTTTTATTTATTAAGTCACCCTAAGTCTTTGGACTGCAGTGTTTAGTCTATTTACATTGAAAGTAATTACTGATGGGTAGATACCTACTGCCATTTTGTTACTTGTTCTACAGATGTTTTTGTAGCTCTTCTCTATTCCCTTCCTGCTGTCCTCTCTCACAATTTTCTGCCTGTCTTTAGTGATGTACTTGGATTCCTTTTCCATTTTGCATATCTCTTCCCATTTGTTTTGATTTGGGGTTACCATTAGGTTTATGTATAGCATCTTCTGCATAGAACAGTCTATATTAACATGATGGTCACTTAAGTTTGAACCCATTCGAAAATCACTAAATTTTTACTCCTGCTCCCTATCCCCCATCACATCTTATGTATACAGTGTCATAGTTTATATTTATTTTGTGAATCCCTTAGCTCATATTTATAGACATACCTAATTATATTGTTTTTGTGCTTCCTCCTTTTCTTAGGCCTGCTTATGGTCTTTCTTTTCCACTTAAAGAATTTCCTTTACCATGTCTTCTAAGGATGTTTTCGTGGTGATGAGTTCCATTAGCTTTTTGCTGGGACATGCTTTGTCTCTCCTTCTATTCTGAATGATAGCCTTGATGAATGGGGTATTCCTGGTTGCAGAGGGTTTGTTTGTTTGTTTGCTTGCTTGCTTGCTTTTTTAAGCACTTTGAATGCATCATCCCACTCCCTTCTGGCCTATAACGTTTCTGCTGAAAAATCAGCTGGTAGCCTCATGGGGTTGCTCTGGTACTAACTTTCCTTTCCTCTTGTTGCTTTTAAAATCTCTTTTATTGCTACTTTCTGCCATTTTAATTGTTATGTGGCTTAATGTGGACCTCCTTGGGTTGATTTTGCTGGGGGCTCTCTGTGCTTCATGGATCTGGATTTCTGTTTCCTTTCCTAGATTCAGGAAGTTTTCAGCTATCACTTATCTGCCCCCATTCTCTCTCTTCTCCTTTTGGGATCCCTATCATGCGAATGTCGTTACGCTTGATGACACTGTTGAGTTCCCTAAGTCTATTTTCATTTTTTATTATTCCTTTTTCTCTTCTCCCATTCAACCTCATTGCTTTCCATCACTCTGTCCTCTGGGTCACTAATCCATTCTGCTTTCTGTTGTCTACTATTTAGTCCCTCTTGTGTAGTTTTCATTTTAGTTCTTGAATTCTTCACCTCTGATTGATTCTTTTTCAAGTTTTCTGTCTCTTTGTTGAGGGTCTCACTGAGGTCCCTCCATTCTTTTCTCAAATCCAGTCAGTATCTTTATGACAATTACTTTATATTCTCTATCAAAAGTCTGCCTTAGTCTTAAGTCTTTTATATCTGTGTTACTTGACCAGAAGTTAGTAGATTTACCAGTATAGGAATTTAGCAAGGCCAAAAGAAAACCTGAAAATATTTGTGATTTTTGGACTAATGGACAAAACTCATCTTCAAAGTCAATCATCTTTACTGAAAGGAGAGGAGCATCCCTCCTTTTTGAAGCTCCCCAAGCTTTCAGTGTTTTTCAGGTTTCCTCTTGGCTAGTAAATTTGGCCAGAATAATACCTACGTTCTGTCCCTTCTGCCTCCATGATGACCTAACCAAGGGAGTCTGTTTGAAAGGTGCTGTGATAGAGGATGAAGCTCAGTTGTTGCCTCCTAGGACTCTCCTTTCCTTCTCCTGCAGAGCTGGGTGGAGGGCGGCACTAGGGAAAGTCAAGTTAGTGTACAGCTGTCATTATGTGGAGGAGAAAGAGAGAGGAACCCATTCTATCCACCTCTGTGCCTGAACATTTGTCATAACCACCAATCAATAATTTTTAAAGCTCAGATGGATTATAGAGATGATCCAGTTAAAGTTCCTCATTTTCCCTCTGAGGAAACAGAGACCCAACAGAGCTTCTGACAGTCATGTGGATGGCTACTGGCGGAGTGCAGGACCCACGTGCTTCCTATGCCACTTTAATTTGATTCCCATGAGTTTTGTCATGTGTTACTAGAATGCATTCAAGACTGCCAGGCCCTACTCAAGAGGCCAGAGCTGAATCAGCTCCATCTCTGCCTCCAGTGGGCTTATGATTGGTGAAAAGTATAGACCTGTTTATTAACCAACTACTGGTGCTTCAGAAATAATGCTTTAGGGACTACCTCTGGGATCGGTATCTGGGAGGAAGCAGCTGTGGGCTGAGAGGGAAGCTGACGGCAATGAAAGCCTCTCAGCTGCTTCTGCGCACTGGTGACTGCTGGAGCTAATAATGGCCGTTCAGAATTGCCCCAAGTTAGGCTGAGGTGACCTGGCCTTTATACTCCCACATTATCCAGTGAGGCATGCAGAGGGGGTGACCTTAGTCAAGGGGGTGGTCCACAGCCAAGGAATCCCTGACTTCCTTCACAGAAGGGGGTCTGGGCAGGGCACCACTGCCTATACACCACATCCTGTGAAGATGAGCTCTTTCTTGCGTGGCCATCCTGCCTTGCCAGACACAGAGAATGTTAACAAGTTCCTCTGAATTCTTTTTTTGGCAGATCTTAGGGGAGGCAGAGATTTGTAAGAAGGTTTGCAATGGTTTCCAAGGGCGAGGGAATTATCTATATTCTCAGTTGAAGAGCAATTCCCAGTTTTAAGCAAATTAATCAGGGGAGAAGGACAGAATACAGGTAGGCTTCACACAGCCCTGTCAAAAGAACCTGAGAAAAGGGTGAGGTCAACGGATAGGGTATAATGTATAAAAGGCACAAGCTCTGAGAGATCTGAAGTCCATAAAGTTCCATAGGCATGACCTCATCCCAACATCCTTCAGATATGAGAGCCAAGGAGCGCATACGTAGCTTAGGCACTGTAGCTTAGGCATTCGGGGTCCGGCTCCACACATAGGATTAAGTGGGAGAATGCGAAGGGCAGCACCTTCTTACAAAGGAAAAGTTTTTAAACGTAGGGAGGGAGGTGCTAGGTTCTCTACATTCTCCCTTAGAAAGGAAACTTAGAAAAGATTAGTCTCCAGAGATATTACTGATGAAATGTAGCCATTATTTTTGTTTTAAATCAAGTGAGGAGGCCAAGACATGTCCCAATGACTGTCGTCTTCCATGAAACTCATCTCCTTGTACTGACATAAAGAAAGAAACAGAATTCTCCTCGGGGTATTACAGCCAAGGAGAGAGTGAGTGTTGTGATTCTCCAGAGAGGTATTTAAATAACACTTGGGTGTGGCCATAGAGCTAGTAGAGAGAGGGAGGTTCCCTTCCAGTGAGACAAATGTGGTCATCAAATCTGCTTTGCCGAATATTTATCTGAATCTCCATTTCAAGGCTGAGGAATCAATAATTTACCAGAGGAAAGAAAAAGAATTAACATGATGGTCACTTAAGTTTGAACTAAACAAACTAAACTTAAGCCACCTTACAAAAGAAAATACCACAGACTAGCTTGTGCAAGAACAGCTAGGGTCTGTTTTTGAACTTGTCAATTTTGTCTTTTGCGGATCACTTCTGGCCAACAAATCTACCTATTACATCAGCTTGGTATTTGTACCTTGTAGAGGAAATTCAAAGAGGACTGAAGAGAAAAACAATAGAATGAGTCCTGCCAACTCAACAAATGGCACCTGTCAAAACAAAAATTTGCATGAAATGGCGGAAGAACATCTCATATCCAGGGCCTGTCAACGGACACCTCAATAACAGTGCTTTTCTCAGCAACTTCAGTGCTTGGGTTTACACGTAAAATCCACGTATCTAGACACTCAGGAGAGATGAGGGTTGAGTTAGCACTGCCACTGATGTTTGTCACATTGGCTCCGGCTCATGACACACTAGCGGGGCTGTCTTTGTGTCATCCCAAACAGATAGGATGGAAAAGAGACACATAACTCCTGCTTTGCGGACCACCCGGAATTTCGAGTTTGCATCAAAAGCAAAGAAAGGTCAAGTCGCTGATCTCATTTAGAGGCACAACAGAGTCTCAGAGCCTTTGAGAATGGAAAGTGTGCCACAGTGTGGGAGAGAGTATCTGTACAGAACATTATTATAATGTTTCCACTCCCAAATCCATAAAAGCCTTTCTGGAAAGAAAAAAAGAAAAAAGAAAAAGAACACGCTCTAGCCAGACCCGCAGGAAGCTTGGCGGTATCAGTGTCATTCTAGGCTTGGAGACTTCACTTATCCCAACAAGCAGAAAGCTGCTAAGGCATGGAGGCCTGGCCCAGGGCTGGAATAGGGTCCCCCGTATGCCACACATGGCACAAACTGGATCAAACTGGAAGAAGACTTATGGAGTCAACACATCTTGCCTCTCGAGAGAAGAATGTAGAATTATGGGAAGTGCAGTGAATCCTGGAAATCTCAATGAGTGAGGTCTGCAGCTTTGTGGGTATGAGGGCTCAAGGCACAGGCAGGTTTGGAAATTATTATGTAGGCCTCTACTTGCTGCTCCCACTCTCCACACACTGTCCTTTAGAAACGAAATATCATGAGATGGTTTGATCTCAGGTCTAGATGCTCTGTGATGGACCCGCCAGCATTTCCCTTTGAGACACTTATTAAGCGAATCACATTGCAATGTTGAAGAGACTCTTCTCCTATCTTTGTATTTCTTTCCTCCGTTTTCCTCCATTCACTTTGGTTCCCTTAGACTATTCTAAACAGCCCCCCTCCCTTAGGTTAGAGGTTTGATAACGTGGTAAAACAATTGTAGAGCCACCTGGATGATCACTGAGTGAATAAACGTGGCCAAGACTGTAGTGAAAGCACACACACACACACACACACACACACACACACACACACGTGGGCGCACACACTCATGTACACACGTGCAGGTGCACCCTGGGGCCCTGCTGTATCCACACAGCAGCTTTTATCTGTTGGGTCGGCCGTATGGTCAGCTCTCCATCCTTTCCACTGAGCGAGTGTGGTCAAAGCTCCTTCCCGTGTGTGCAGGGGAGGCACCCAGGCTCTACAAGCGTGGGGTCCCTTCCAGCTCCTCTGTGGCATGCTCTCCCGAACACTCCAGCTTCTTTCTCCGTGGAACAAGCACACGGGCGGTTATAGGTCTAACAAGGGCTTTATGAGCAGGGGGAGACTGCCTTCCAGACTAATCGCCTTGTAGACAGTCATTTTCAGGACAGTTAACTACCACCGTTTGCTACTAAGTAAACTCAAAGAGCCTGCCTGGGACTGAAACGGGCTGGCTGGCTGAACTCGGTATTTCTCAAGAGAAAGGCTTTTCGGTCTAACGCTGGTATTTCCTGCTTCTGTTGTAATGAAAGACAGCAGTGCGTGGTAACGCTGAGCACCCACCACCACCAAACAAGGCGTCCGGATGCACACCCAGTGAGCCACTGCCTCTGACAGGGATGACACCTCCTTGTCCCAGCCATCTGCGCCCACTAAAGAGTTTTTAAAAGCACACCACCAAGACTTTTCTACCTACGCCTACCAACCTGCAGAGAAGTGCTCTTAAATATTAACTATTTTAGTTGTTAGCAGTGGAAGTATTCTCAAACCTGTGGAATATCACTAGAGAAGCAGAAAGAAGGGCCCCTGAGTGGCTCTGTTGGTTGAGTGCCTGACTTCGGCTCAGGTCAAGATCTCGTGGTCTACGAGTTCGAGCCCCGTCTCGGGCTCTGTGTTGACAGCTCAGAGCCTGGAACCTGCTTCGGATTCTGTGTCTCCTTCTCTGTGTATCCCTCCCCTCTCACACTGTCTCTCTCTCTTCCTCAAAAATAAAGAAACATTAAAAAAAAAAAAGGCAGATAAAGCTGTTTTGGTCAAAATGGGGGAAGAGCTGGCCTCTCCCAACCTCCAGAGAACCTTCACAAAAGTCCCATGGAACTCTTTAGTGGAAGCAGCTTGAAAACCCTTGATCTTGTTTAGAATCTCGACCCAGTTTTCTGACCAAGGCTCTGGCTGATGGAGGTGTTTTTCTGTTTGGTTCTTCAATGCCTTACACATTGCTGTACTCATTTCCAACACTTGGAGTCAATAGATTTGTGTATAAAGTCACGGATGTCAGGGCTTCTCTTAAAAACTCAGAAGGGGAGGACAGATGATGCCTGCAATCTCTCAAGACCACGGTGAACTGAGGTCATTGTGACTCACTACTGCCTTTCGCTGCCCCCACTGGGCTTGTGGCCCCTGGAGCACTGGTTGGGCCCATCTCATTTTACAGATGAGGCGACAGTGCTGCCCTGGCTGGGTCCCGGCAGCGGCAGGACGCGAACCCGGACTTCCTAAGTGCGGGCTCAACGTTGCCTTCTCCAGCACACCCTGGCATTTCTCAATCCAGGGTTCCAATGAAGGAATCTTCAGAATCCGCGAGAATGCTTGTCCCTAAGAATGTGTCTGTACCGTTTGGACACTGAGAAATGCCCCACGGAACTGAGCTACCAGAGCCATAGATGTTTTCGGTTGTTTCTGTTTCGTTGTTGGTCTTAGGAAAGCAGGAGTATCGTGGAGGACCCTGCTAGTGTGCAGTCTGGGGTATGCTGTTAGCCGGGTGTGTCCCCTGATATGTGACAGGTGACACAGACAAAACCTATTAGGCAGTGAGTGATTCTGATTCCTCCAAGTCAGCCCCACCATGGGACCCACAGTTAAAGGTACAGAAAAAAAGGGTCACAGGAGAGCCCAACGTGATGGTACCAGCGATGCCAGGGAACGAGTATCTTTATCCTCATTCTCTAATATTGACTTTAACTCATTAATTACATTAATTACATTGTGGTATAAGTAGGCATGTCTGCCAGATGGCTTGGGTTCAAATTCCAAGACCACCATTTACTGTGATGCTTTGGCAAGATACTTAAGCTCTCTGTGCCTCAGTATAATCATCTGTAAAATGGGAATAACAGTATTCACATGTGAGATAACTGTGAGAATTAAACCTAAGCACCTAAACTCAACGCCTAGCGCATGAATACTGAGAAATGTTTGCTGTTATTAGCACAGCAGGTTTACAGTGTACAAGCCACTCTCTTTCCTTCCAATTCTTCCATGTAACATAGCTGTGACATATACCAGAGGAACTACATCCATTTTGACAGACAGGAAATCTGAAGAGATTACGTAAGTCATCCATGGTCACATAGGGAGCAAGGGTCAGGGGTAGTGCTTGAGTCCAGGTTTTCTGTCTCAAGATCCTGTGTTCCTTCAACCACTCACAAGGCCTTGGGAACCTTTCCACAATAGGAATGCTTTTCAAGGACTCTTCTGAAAGGTAGAGGTCGGTGAGACAGGAAGACTGAAGGATTTCATAAAAAGCTGCTTTTTGCTCCTTTTCCTGCTTCTATTCTTGCTAAAACTTGCAACCCCACTTTCCAGATGCCTCATAGTGCAAAGAGAGCATGTCCTTCTTGTAAGGGATGAGAAGTTAATGGTTTCCTTAGAGCCTTCCGGCACGAGAGAGAACACTGACGGAAGGGCTGGGTAAGAAGGATGGATGAGGCCATCGTGTGCATATTCCAGACCATCAGTACTAGACAGCTGGATGCCTGGAGCTCCAAGGAATCCATGACTTACGGAGGACACCTGGACCTCTGTCCCTGTTCTGACTGGTTCCTGGATGCCCGAGAGGACGCAGATAGCCCAGACCACCATCCTCAGTCAAAACTGAGACCCCAGGCAAAGATGAGATTCTCTCTCCTTTCCTTTGTCTCCCAGACCCTGTCTGTATCTGTATTTTCTCTCTAGCTCTCACTTGCGTGTGTTGATTTCTATCTTGCGTGTAGCCAAGGACACTCATGGCTGGTCCTGCAAAGACCCCCTCAGAGTCCTTGGGCCCGACCTGCCTGCATCATCGACACAGGTCAACATGTATAGTGAGATCAAATCACCTCCAAGGGAACTGGCAGAAGCAGGTGGAAGACACAGAGGATTTCCACAGAGAAGGGGGAACAGCAGCACTGAGGAAAGTCCCTGCTGGAAACTGGGACAACCCTGAAGGGCGCGGTGCTCCCATGACGGGCAGTTCTCAGGAGGCAACAGCAGCATCCACAGGGCTCTAGCTGGTCCTCTGGTCAATTTCTGAGCTTGGCCAGCTGCTCCCATCCAGGGTGGAGGTGGCGCAGGGCAGGGGCTGGGCAGGGGACTGGAGCGGGTGGGGAGGAGGCCCCTGCCACCGAGCTAGAGACTCTGCACGTTGCTAGTGACAGAGTCTAATTAAGGCAGCAGCCAACACTTCCCAGGAAAAGCAGACTCATCAGATTTTGGGATTTCCATTGGTGAAAGCCTCAGGATGCTTTTTATGGTGTTTCTTTAATTACTGCTTTGGATTCTAGAAATTTTATGTTGGAGCTAGGCATGCAGCAAGCTCATTGGAAATAGATCCTGAGTAGTCTGAGACTCTAGGCTGGTCCTAGAGGCAGTTATAGGAAATTGGCACTGGCCTGGACAGGCATATTTTCAGTTTTATTAGCACCTGAATAGGCCCACTGTTTTATTTCTTTTAAGGGCAATGTGGGGAAAAGGTCAGTCTCTTTATGTTGCTTTTAGTACTGAGGGCATTTGCGTATCCCTTTGCGTTTCCAGGCCCCTGCATGCCTAATTGCCCATGTGCTCCCCCCACACACCCCCATTTTACCCACATACAAGGTCTGGATGAGGAGGGCCCAGCCCAGGTAATAGCTGCAGGAAATAGTTTGATGAAATCACTAAATAGTTTAAGACATAGTTTAATGGGCTTCCTTTCCATTCAGCTGCTTTCTATCCTCTGATAGAGCAACTTTCCCTCAAGCAGAACATGGGTAAGAATGCTGGAGAAATAATTATTGCATCTTCTTACCTTGAAGACATCCGGCCATCACCACCCTTCCTAGGTGCGGTCCACTCCACTCCACTCGCCATGTTATGTTCTTTTCTGTAGGATTGCCAGATAAAATACAGGAAGCCCAATTAAATTTGAACTTCAAAGAAGCAAAAATAAATTTTAAACATAAGTATGTCCCAAATATTACATGGGACACAATAATACTAAAAAAACCCTATTTACTGCATATCTGAAATTCAAATTTAATTATGCACCTTGCATTAATTTTTACTAAATTTAACAACCCTATTTCCCTAGGAAAGTGCCTACTGAAGAGAAAAGAGAAGAGAATACTGGCAGTTTAAGTTTTTTTTTTTTTAATTGGACTATATAATAAATATATTAAAGACAATTTTTCAAGGAAAGAGAAATCAGTGCATTAAACTGACCATTTCAAATACACACAGTCTTCATCTTTAGGTCTTCTCTTCAGGCTTTTGCCCCTGCAAGTTTTCTTGTTATGTCAAAGTATGTGAAAGTGGAGTAACGTTTGTTGTTTAGTTAACAGCATTGTACTGTTAATCTGCTTTGATGGAGATTTCTATGCCAGAGTCTCATAATTTGTTAACATCAGAGGAAGCTGGATCAAGGGCAGCATGTGAACTTTCTAAACTATATTTGAAAGGCTTTTTTTTTAAATGTTTATTTATCTTTAGAGAGCAAGAGAGGGAGGGGCAAAGAAAGAGGAAAAGAGAGAGAGAATCTCAAGCAGGCTCCACACTTTCAGCACAGAGCCTGACACAGGGCTCGAACTCACGAACCATGAGATTGTGACCTGAGCTGAGATCAAAATTCAGTCAATCAATGGACTGAGCCACCCAGGTGCCCCGATCTTTGAAAGATTTTTAAGTCTCAAACTATTTCAAAATAAAAAGTTAAGACAAAACAACAACAACAAAATAAAAGCAAAGTCACTGTGTCACCAGTTCAGGGCCACTTTCCACCGCACTGTTCCATGAGACATGGACACTCTCAACCTTGGCAGCCTGAGGAACCTAGAGAATGACTAACACATCAGAGAGCTCAGCAAGTATCTGTTTATATTTGTTTGCTGGACTAGTTTATTCCTTAGATGCCAGCGTACCATTTTAAGTTTCACTAGTTGGTTAATGAATGATTCTTTGGTGACAAGATGGTAGACGTGCCTCCTCCCTCTTTTTGTGACCTGTCTCAGGCTGGGACACAAGAACACCGAGAGCTCTGGTTTTGTTTTCCTAGTCAGATCCAACTCCATTATTAGCTTTACACCCGTAAGCACTGCCAGTTAGCATTTATTAATGCCCACTCGGAATCATATTCAAACACAGGAAATGTGCATCTGCTTCTGTTGAGGCATTATTTTTAGACACTGTCTTACAAGGTATGGAGTTATTTGCCAAATGTCAGGCCTTTCTAGCACACCAGAGAGTTGTAACCCCTAAGAGGCAGCTGGGGACAATATCCATCCCTTAGTCACCTGCATTACCCCATTTTTTCCTCTGATCTCTGGTCTTCCATTGCCCAATTGCTGGTTCCT
Source organism: Helogale parvula (assembly GCA_004023845.1). Taxonomy (NCBI): domain Eukaryota; kingdom Metazoa; phylum Chordata; class Mammalia; order Carnivora; family Herpestidae; genus Helogale; species Helogale parvula. Next base: position 114,772 of record PJEM01004662.1, on the reverse strand, counting down.
GCTTAAAAAAAATTTTTTTTTTAATTTAAAAAAATTTTTCAGCTCATGACCTGAGCCGAGTTGAATGCTTAACCGACTGAGCCACCCAGGCAGCTCCTGGTTCCTGCTCTTTTTTAAGTCACGTAACTTCTTTGTCTCAATTCCCTCACCTGGAAAGAAGGAGATGACCACATCACAAAGCAGGGTAGAGATGCGGATTAGATAACATACCAGGCAAGTAACCATCACTCAAAAAACACTTAATAAACTTTCATTTCTTTGTTTCCTTCAGTTTCTTCTGGGCCGTGGAGCTTTCTCAACCCATTAACGACAGACATTCGGGCTTGACACTGAACAATGCTCGGTACGATGCCAGAGCTGTAAACTGTATGTTCAACCCAAATGGTCCTGTTCTAAACCTTATTTTTAAAACAGTAAGATTATAGCAAGTCTCCTAATCAACTATAAATGACACATAAAAATATATTCAGTAATATAAGTCTGATCAATAGGAAATACATGGATGGCAGTAAGCATCGATTAAATATTTCCTGGGTAGTGTTATTTGCCCTTTATAGGAAGTTTTTAAAGAGATGGTTTGAACCATTCAGGTCTCTTAGAAAGTTGCCAGAGCATATCTGGGAGGATGACTCCTGAGTAGTTTACTCTGTAGTGACCACAGAGGTGTTCAATGAACATGACCCAGACGATTAAGATGACAATGGGCAGGCAGTCCCTCCTCTGCCGCCCTGCCCACCATGCTCTTGCACCGTATTCAGTAAACTTTCATCTCCTTTGTTCTGCTTCAGGTGGATTCTTTTACTGTTGGGGCTGTCGGCTTCCACTTAATTGGGTCACCCACATTTGGGGGCCTCCATTCAATCAAGAGAGACGCCATATTTGGTGGCTCCACTCCAAATTTGGGGGACCCTGCAAGAAGAGACTCTCTGGGTCCGGGGTTTTCCCTGGATTCTTTGGGAATATCTTGGGACTTTCCCTGCTGGACCGACTCCAGCACTTCTTGGGGGAACGGACAACTTCCTGCCGAGGTTACTTCTGGGTGAGGATCTGAAGCCCCAGGGCGAACCAGCCTGACAGTCCTGCCCCAAAATGGTGAGGGATTTCTCCTCTTGACCTTCGGACGGATCTTTCCCTCCCTCTTCTTTCCCTTTCTGGCCCCCTCCTAGGCCTCTCCCTAGCACTCCTCAGAAAACTAGAGATCCCTGGCCAGGGCGGCTCCCTGGTGTGGCCCTGAAGGTGAACAGGCCAGACTGTCTATACCTATGAGGGCAAAGGACCCCCTTCTTCTCTCCTATTCCATCCAGAGCTCATCCAGGGTGAAGCTGCACTTGTTGCAGACTTGATTGGGACCTTTTCCTGATGCTGGCTGACTCTCAGCCGCCTTGCTTCTTTTGGCTTCCGTTCCTTTGCATTTGTTCCCACAGATCCAGCCGCCATCTTGATTTATGGGCAGGTATGTTCCCACATGTCTGAGCACCCCCTTGGACTTCCATCACCCCCTGCAGATTGCCCCACTGGTACCACACAAATGCCTCATTAGACACCTAATTGCTCACACCATATAGATGCCTAACTTTGGTGAGAGTGTACCAGCAGCCTCCTCTCCAGAACTAAGAGACAACTGTTCAACTGATCTATTCTCAAGACAAAGAGACTACTTCAATGGGATAAGGAGCAATTTACCAACTCACTTTCTGAACTCCAAAACTTCTTATGTATGGTCTTACCTGCAGCAAATGTAGCATCAAAAAGCCACTCATCTGCGGGGCGCCTGCGTGGCTCAGTCGGTGAAGCTACGACTTCAGTTCAGGTCATGATCTCGCGATTTGTGGGTTTGAGCCCCATGTTGGGCCTTGTGCTGACAGCTCAGAGCCTGGAGCCTGCTTCATATTCTGTGTCTCCTTCTCTCTGTTCCTCCTCTGCTTGTGCTCTGTCTCCCTCTGTTTCAAAAATAAAAAGCATTAAAAAAAATATATATATATAGCCACTCATGTGAGTAAGTGCATCTTGTACTTGTAGGCACTCACCTAATCAGCACGGATAGAGCCAGAAATTCCCACCAAGACTCAAATTAAATGTCACAAGCAGAAGTGATCCTGGTGTTCATGTTCTTCCAACATCCTGAAGAATCTCTTTTGATCCTGATCTCTGAACAGCAACTTCTCCAGCTCGTACTTCTCATGGAAATTACATGGCAGACATTATTCCTAAGAGACACAATTGCACTGTCACCTTGGCCAAGGAAAATGATGTTGATTTACTATAAATGCCTTGTACAGTCAGAAAATAATACCTTGACGATGATACTGCATACTGATAAACTCATTTTTAAAGGATTAACTCGATATATTTTACCCTCCTGAACTTCTGCAATCTTCTTATTTAAAGCTATGATCATACTAACAGTAGTAGCAGCAGCAAAGATGTATTGAGTACTTACTACATGTCAGACACTCTTCCAAGTCCTTTACATGCATTAATTTATTTAATTCCCCCCAAAGCCCTATTATAATGATAATGACTGCTGGTTCCACAGCATTTACTACATGCCAGAAACTGTTGAAATATATATGAATTCACTTAAGCCTCACGGCAGAGCTGTGAAGGTGCAATTGTTAATCCCTTCAGAGGGAGAAGAGTAGGCTTGAGAGACATTAGTAACTTGCTCGAAACTACAGAGCCCGGCACCGGGCAACGTCAAGGCACCGGGAAATAGCAAATGTCATTCCTTGGCTGTCACAGGTCTTCCTTGATTTGGGGGTTGTCCACCAAAAGAACGCTTCCTATTGCATTAAAATCTCCAATAACAAATACACCAACCGTTGAGAGACTTCGAATCACCATCGTGGAGTTGCTAAAATGATAATATCCTGAATAAGCTCCATCTATTTCTTTTGTCATTCTCAGCATTTTGTTGAATAATCTCTTAGTTGTCCCTGGGTGTGTGTGGGGTGTAGGAGTATGTGTGGGAGAGAGAGGGAGAGGACGAGTCACATGAATCTGCTGAAGCCGGCACAGGAGCTGGCCAGCACACCCAGGATGGCAGAGGGAAAAGAATGTGGGTCTTTGAGGACACAGTTGAGCAGCTGAACTTAGCAATCTTGGAAACGCTAGGATTTTCACAAGCAATTTCCAGTCTGGGACCATGTTTCCATAAAGTTGAAAATACCTTCACAGATACAGTTACATTAACTGCATGCATATTTCTCCTATTTCTGTTTCTACTCAACTTTCTTGTCGTGGTGTACTTTTCAGAGATAAACAGACCACACACACACACGCACACACACACACACACACACACACACACACGCACACACACACACACACACACACACACACACACACACACACACGCGCGCACACACACACACACGCGCGCACACACACACACACACACACACACACACACACACAATCCCTAAATCTCACTGGCTTAAAATATCAAACATTTCTTTCATTTTTTTTAAAGGAAACTTCCTTTTTTTAAAATCTTTAATGTTTTTTATTTATTTTTGAGAGACATAGAGAGAGCGCACAAGCAGGGGAGGGTCAGAGAGGGAGGGAGGTACAGAATCTGAAGCGGGCTCCGGGCTCTGAGCTGTCAGCATAGAGCCTGATGCGGGGCTCGAACCCACAAACCGTGAGCTCATGACCTGAGCTAAAGTCGGATGCTCAACCGACTGAGCCACCCAGGCGCCCCCCCAACATTTGTTTCTTGCTCATGCCTCGTGCCTGGGTCCACTGTGAATTGGCTCCTTATCATAATTCCTCGGAGACCAGAGCTGATGAGGAACACTAACTAAAACACGCACGTCACTGTGGCAGGAGGAAAAGGGAAGTCCAGAGGATCTCACTGTGGCAATGGAACGCCCTGGCCTGGAAGTGACACATGTCATTTCTGTTTACAACTTACTGGCTAGCATCAGTCACACAACCCCATCTAACCAGTTTATGTTCCTTACATTTCCAGGACGGCCAGGAAATGCAAGGAGACCATGTGCCGGGAGGGGAGAAATGGAGTAGCACTAAAGACTAGCAATGCTTACAAGGCACTTTAGCTCTAAGTACGTTACTCACTTGGGGAGGGGAAATGGGGCATAGAACATAAGCGCGGGAAAGGGATTTCTTCTTTTCTTTCTTTCTTTTTTCTTTTCTTTTTTTTTTTTACTGTATGCCTTTTTAGCATTTGGATTTTTTTAAACTTTCAAAGACTGAAGTATAATACATGGAGATAAGCACATAAATCATATACAGCTCAATCAATTAGTAAGCGAACTCATCTGTGTAATTATCACCCGGATCAAGAACTAACACATTGTCTGCATCCCAAAAACCACCTTGTGCTCTCTCTAGTTTCTACTTCTATCCTTCCAACCAAAGATATCCTAACTTTTTAATGCATATTTATTTTGAGGGTGGGCGGGCAGAGAGAGAATCCCAAGCAGGCTCTGTGCTCAGCATGGAGGCCAACGTGGGGCTCGATCTCATGATTGTGAGATCATAACCTGAGCTGAAATCAAGAGTTGGACGCTTAACCAGTTGAGCCACCTAGTCGCCCCTACCCTAACTTTTTTTTGTACCTCTAAATTCCTTTTGTCTATTTCACTCACTTTGCCCACTTCCCACCCTGTACTCTCCCCAACCCGCCTCCCTATGGCCACCACCACTTTGTTCTCTGTATTTAAGAGTCAGGGTTTTGTTTATTTGTTTTTGTAGAGTCCCTACATAAGTGAGATCATATAGTATTTGTCTTTCTCTGTCAGACTTATTTCACTTAGCATAAACATTATTGATTCTTAATCCCACAGACTAAAAGGAAAGTAATATCTACGGATTTATCATAAGGGAAGTAAAAGATAAACACCTCCCGGAGGTTTCTCTAAATCCAGGGTGGTGGGGGTGGGGTGGGAGACATATAGGCTGTTATTTTGGGTAACAGAAAGTTTAGGAGGTAGAGTGGGCAGAGGTATAGATAGGCCCAAGGAGAACTGGGTTCTGAGACTTGGAGGATGGAAGGTTCTGTGAGTGGATGAGACAGTACCATGCAGGACCTCTGATGATGTGGTATACGGCTCTCTGGACTTTGGGCTGGACTTCTTGTGACCTAGGCTGAAGCAGACTGGACTGTTGAGAGGCTTCTTGATGGCCACTATGCTTGGCAGATGACAGGATCAGGCTCAGCGCTGGTGCTGGGAAACAAGAAGAAGGGAAGTGAGAGCCAACAACCCTGAACTAAGGGCCAGGTCCCAGTCCACCTCTATGAGCTCCAGGATTCCGGTTCTATCCACTGGAGAGGCAGTGGTGGTAGTGGTGGTGGTGGTCAGTGTCCCAGTAACTGCTTTGGGATGTCCTCTGAGCCAGGGAGGGGAGGGCAAAAAGCCAGATATAATTTAATTTAAAAAACAAAAACCGAGTCATGAACGTGGCCCCTCTGCCAGGTGGGCCGTGAAGGTGCACTTGTCTTCACAACGCAGTTTCACCTTCCTTTATGTTGCTGATGGCCAAGTCTGTTCTAAGCAGCAGAACAGAGGGTTGGCACGGTTTTCTTTGAAGCCCTAGTGCCTATTCCAGTTCCTAATGCCCTGAAGTAAACTGGCCAGAGGGCACACAATGAGGGCATCACTCAGAGTTTAACGATGAAGTACATATACCAACGTATTATGCATGTATCTATGATTGAAAAAAATATATGGATTATTCAGAATGGACTTGCCCAATAGGGGAGCTAGCTAGGCACCGTCCACAGGGCTGTCCTGACCAACGTTGGCGCTTGAAATCCCTAAGGCAGTCAGGAAGGGAAGCAGATGAAAGCAGGCTAGAGCCCCACAAGCAGGAGCTGGGTGGAACACCACGTGGTCAGACTGACACCCATGTTCTTTTCGTTCCCCCTGACCGTGGTGATGAAGGGACCCTGCAGAAACTGAGGCCCTGTGTCACACTGGCGCATGTTATAGGTCAGCTTATAGAATGTAATAGTTTAAACTTCTTCAGGAATGTAATGGGTTAATTTACTTAAGGAATGTACTGGATGATTTGTTGCAAACCGTTTCCCCGGCCCCTTTTCTATGGTCCGACCAAGGCCACGCCTACAGAAAAATTGCTTAGTCACTTCCCCACTATGATTGGTCATTTTAGAAGAACAAAGAACTAACTTGATAGGTTCCCGCCAAAACTAGTGACTGCGTGTCACAATGGAACTGGTTATCATGGAATCCTGTGGATGTCTATATAATCCCACTGTCATCTTAGTTCCTGGGCCATTCTCTGCTCCTTATCATCTGGAGTTCAGGTTTGGCCCTGCTGTAAATAAAGTTTTGCCTTGCTCCAATTTGCCGTTTGGTGGTCTTTTCAACATCAGCCTGAAACAGTGCACAAGTATACACCACCCCAGGGCGCAGAGAAACTGAAGGAAGGGGGCCCAGTGGGAAGAGAAAGAAACCTCAGACCCCTCAGCAGCCTCACCAGAGACAGACAGGCGACCAGCAGTACGCGGTTTCATACTACAAGAGGGTTGCTGCCATGTTGCGTTCTTCCGGCTCTCGCGAGAGAACGTCCCTTGGAACCTGCCCTAACCTGAAATCTAGGAGGGAAAGGAATCCTGGGAAATGTAGTCCAGGCTGGCCAAGCAGGCAGACGACAAAAACATCACTGTGAGCACGGAGTGAGCATTGTGAAGTCATCAGACTGTGGCCCATGTTTCAGGAAGTGAGTTTGGTCTTTAAACCAATGCCATGTTGACTGTTCCCACCTCCCCCAGCTGCTTTCTGCTCCTCCTGGCGGATCCCCAGTTATGCTAGTCCACAGTTCCCAAGATCTGTTAAACGTGCAAGACATTTATGAGGGTAAACGCCTGTGAAAGAAAGAAAAGGGGAGAAAGCCCAGAGAGGCTTGAAAAGACACCAGTCCCTGATTCCAGTCTGATGGTAGGGAAGGAAGAACTGAAGGCTGGAAGTGACACAGATGGCAATTGTACTTCTAGGGAAGGCTGGGCGAAGCTTCCTCCTTGAGGAGTCCCGCATTTCCCACGGAGAGGCCTCCCTTAGTATCCCCACTGTGTGCCTAGTGACCACAGGAACAGCCAGGGGAGGCCGGCCTGCAGGGATGTGTGGTGAGCGATTTCAGAGCACAGCCCTGGGGCCCAGGGGCAATTGCACTCTGGGCGGTAGTGTTGCAGAATCTGGTTTGGATCACCCTGTGGAAGAACCAAGTGGCACTTGGAGATCTTGGAAGGAAGGAGGTTTATTTTTCACCGGGGTGGGTTCAGGGGAGATCACTCTCCAGAGGTCTGAGCCCAGAGCATCAGCAGAGGGAACAATTTATAGTCTGGTACTTCCGCATTCCTCATCCATCAGGAACAGGTGTTCCCTATTTGCCCTGTTGGCCACCTTACAGCAGATTTTCCCAATATTAGGAGATTGTAGGGGGTGGGAGGTCTTCCTCATGGCTGCCACATGGCCTCATTCTCATTTCTTGCTCTGGTCAAGACTTAGATTCAGTCCCACCTTCTTCTTTTGGAATGTGGAAGGTAAATTAGGGCCAGGAGCCTTGTCCCTGGCACCTCTTTTGTTTAATGACTGCTTTCCATTCAGTCAGGACAGCCTTCGCCAGGAGCAGATATTGGGGGCGTTTGGAGGTGAAGGCAGTTCTGAGGTGTCTACATGCAGGGAGACGGATTGGCGATACAATTGGTCTAAACGTAGGGCATTTCGTTAAAGTGTTTGGCTAAGTATCAAACAGTCCAGGAGTAAATCTTGGGATTTACTACACATGTCTTAGGAAAAACCAGAGCGGATGAAGTGTTCAGCTGTGAAGGGGGACGTCTGGGATTAGCTAGAGATAGGGATTTGGAAAATATAGGTCGAAGCATTTTCTGCAGTCTTATTTCCTATTCTCTTGAGAAATCAAATGTAAGCATCTGTAACAAATGAATGCAATGAAATGGAAATAATTTTTGCCCAGGTAATGAAAAGTTGATTGTTAAATTTAACTCCTAGAAGGCAAGCTTTGTTTTTCTGAATCTGCGTAACACTTAGTGGGTGTCTGTACAGATCAGGAGTCAGTTCCTCTTTGATGGGGAGTCTATTACATTTTGAGCTCCCCTCCCCCGCATCCGCCCCCATATTTGCATAACAGCAAATGTAAATAATTCTCATTGATCAAGTAGAGGCAGGGGTGGGTGGAGTGAAGCCTGGCCTTACCACAACCTGTTATTACTATTTCAGGTTTGGAGCCAACAAACTCCACCTTGGGACTAACTGCAAATGGCCTCTGTGTCATTCTTCAGTAATGTTCACACAAGAGTGTTCTGATCAAGCATGCAGTCCGCATCATGATTACTCATCTATGCAAAGAATGGAGTCCAAGTTGCTCTGGTGACCTTAGTTCTCAATATCCTGGCCCTTCGGTCAAACGATGCACTTCTAAAGAGCATTCATATAATTGTCTCATTGAAAATCCTAGACGCTGATTTGCTACACCGCTGAAGCCTATACTGAGGTCTAATAAGTATTTGAAAAGGATCATCAGGAAATAATCTCTCTTCCAGTCTACCTGCCTGCCAGGAAAAACAGGCAAATTGTCTTGTTTTATGTTAAGCCAAGCCAACGGGAAAGAATTCTTTCTGATTCACAGTCCCCACAGAGCATTCCTTTTGCAAGTTTACAGATGAATAAACCTCACATTCTAATTAGGACCCATCGACCTCCTAATCAGCTCACCTGATAGTGAAAAGCAACCCTCTATTAGTAGTTTCTGGCAAGGGCGCTATCTGTCTGGAAAGAACCTGTTTTCTCCTAATTTAGAGCTGTCCTCTGGACTTAGGGATGTTTGCCTGTTTGCGGGAGCTCGGTAAACAGTCTGTTCTGACACACTCAACCGCTGGCAACTTCACACCAGGATCCTCACCGGGTCTGCAGACCGAGAAGTAAATTCGTTAACGCCTGTCAGGCAGGGTCCAGCGCTGGTCCAGCGGTATCAGGACTGGGACCCAGAACATGCTGGAACACATCCGGAAGCCTCCATGTTGGACGGCTTGGAAAACAAGCCCTTATATCTTTCTTGCCGACAGGGATGTTGTTGTGGGGTCGTGGAGCCCAACAGTCGAGAGAGAAATTTTGAGACTTGTATGGTGCAACTTAGTAAGTTTATTTAAGTAGCACAGGGACAGGACCTTGGGCAAAGGGGCTGCATTTTTGCTGTGTGAAGCTGGTGGTTATATGCTTAGTGCTCAGGGTGGAGGGGACGTGCAGGCAGTGTTAGGTCATAAATGTTTTCTTCACACTCCTACCCATAAAACTACTTTCATAAGATTTCTCTACTCCTTATCATTCAGTTCGATATGAACTATCAGTGAGATATGCAGGCACTCATGAGACCCTTTAAGAATGTCACAACCAGGGGGCACCTGGGTGGCTCAATCAGTTAAGTCACGACTTCAGCTCAGGTCATGATCTCATGGTTTGTGAGTTTGAGTTCCACGTTGGGCTCTGTGCTGACAGCTCAGAGCCTGGAGCTTGCTTAGGATTCTGTGTCCCTCTCTCTCTGCCCCTCCCTTGCTTTGTCCTCTGTTTCTCTCTGTCTCTCAAAAATAAATAAAACATAAAAGAAAGTCACAACCAGCACATATTTGATCAGTTCGATATGAACTATCAGTGGCTCAATCAGTTGTTGGAACTATGCAGGCTCTTGGTCAGCCTTCTGGGTTAAATGAACATTTTTCTGCTTCTAACCCTCATCAATATCTCTCTTCACACAGTGTCTGTTGAGTTCATGCTTCATAAAGAGGCCCATCGATTTTGCTTGTAAAAAGTCCCTCCTAGCTGTCTCTTTCTCTCTCCTTTTCTATCTCACAATCAGGTTTAATATTCTACTAGGTCGAATTGGTAAAGCGATCCCGCCTGACAAATAGCTACTGGTGAGTGCTTTCCCCAGCCCATGCCAGCCCTTGGCCCCTCACTGGGACCCAGCAGGGGTTAGTACCCCAGTGGTTGAGATCTAGAACTGTTAGATAATCTGTTCTAACTGGGTCCTTACTACCTGTGGTGGGGTGAAAAATAACCCCCAAAGATGTGAGGTCTGTGATAAATAGACCTGTGGCTGACAAAGGATGGAATCCTTTGCGATCGGGAGATTGGATTGGATTATCTGGGTGGACACTAAGTGCAATCACATCTGCCCCTATCAAAGGGAGGCAGAAGGAGATTTGGCAGATGTCACAGGAGGAGACTATCAGAAGGCAACAGAGAGATTTGAAGATGCTGACCTCAACCTTTGGTGTGAGGTAGCCCCAAGCCAGAGCAAGCCAAGCCACAAGTGGAAAGATGATCTTCCCCGAAAGCCTTGGGATGGTGTGTGGCCCTCCTGGCACCTTGATTTCTGACCTCTAGTCTGAAGAACTTTGAGACAGTAAATGACTTTTGTTTTAAGCCATGCGATTTGTGGAGATTTGTTACAGCACCGTTAAGAAAGGGAAGACGCCACCTCTCACCTGATTCATGTCACCCTTGCACTGACTTCTCGGGGTCTAGTTCTTGCCTCTCTAATCCACCCTGCGCACTTTGTTTCTCTTAACTCTGCATGGTTTTCAGAAGTTTTGTTTTGTTTGTTTTTAGAGAGAGAGCCAGAGAACAAGTGTGAGTGGGGGAGAGGGGCCAAGAGGGAAGGAGAAAGAGAGAGAACCCTAAGCAGACTCCATGTTCAGCACAGAGCCCGATGTGGGGCTCGATCCCACGACCCTGGGATCACAACCTGAGCCGAAATCAAGAGTCAGATGCTCGACTGACGGAGCCACCCAGGCGCCCCTCAGAACTTTCCATAAGATTTCGGTCCTCTCTTATTGAAATGGCTTTCGTTTCCATTTGTAATAAAAATAGTAAAAAATAATCAGTCTGTGGAGGACTTTTCTGTGTGCTGAGCACTTTATGGAAAGTATTACATTTCCTCCTCGCAACAACGCCTTTGCTTTACAGACAAGGAAACCAAAACCTGAAGAAGTTAAGCAGCTGTCTGTGTGAGTGACAGTAAGACACGCACGTTTGTGTTCTCGGCCACCTGCTCTGTACTCTGTGCGTGTCCCCCTGCCCAGGACACTAGTGGGGCTGAGAGCCTCGTTCTCCCATTTCTGTGTCAAAAACTCACCATCCTTCCAGATTCAGTGTATGTCCCACCATGTCCAGGGACCTCTCTTAAATACCCATCCATCGCCCAGCTCTGAACTCCCTCAAACTTGTAGGTAGAGTCTATTTCAGAAACTATGGAAATTAGATTCTGCTTTGTATATTCAAAACGCCATAGTGGAAAAGAATATACCATTAGAGAAATATTTTATTTTATTTTATTTTATTTTAAAGTTTATTTTGAGGGTGGGGCAGAGAGAGAGAGAAAGGGAGAGAGAGAGAATCACAAGCAGGTTCCCTGCTGTCGACACAGAGCCCGATTTGGGGCTCGAACTCACAAACCATGATATCTTGCCTTGAGCTGAAATCAAGAGTCAGATGCTCAATCGAATGAGCCACCCAGGGGATTCCCACGTAGAGAAAAAATTTAAAAATACAAACCAAGGCCTGGGTGGCTCGGGTGAGGGGTGATATTTAACAAATCAGTTCCATGTGGTATACCGTTTAATCGATTCTGTGTGGTACATTCCTGAAGTCTTATGTGATTGTTGGGGACCGGGAGAGGGGAGGGGAGAACCATGGATCCAATTAGAGCCTCCATTAATCTTGATCATTCCATTCTTTGTTCCTCCTGTTGTCTTTGCTTTTTCATTCTTATACCTTCCGGAGACGTGCCACATACACTGCAGAAACAACCATCCCCCGATGACCTTCGCCCCATTGCTCCATTCACTTGCAGGTGGGAATTCAGGCAAGGGTCCACAGAGGTCACAGACAACATATATGCAGTCCTGGTCTGACCCACATAGCACTGCTTCATGTCCTAAGGAAGGCATTTTCTCTTAGAGATGTTCATTTTAGTGTATCTTTAAAAAATCTTGTGTTATGTTGCCTCCATCTTTTTTCTTGGGTAAGCAAGACCCAGGAATGGCCCTTCTGTATCTATGATATTGCTGTTCACAGCTTTTCTTGATAGATCTCACACAATCTTGGGAACAGGGTTGCTGTGTAATGAAGGTTGGCCACCAGCTCTCAGCCTTGAGTATATTAAGTAATTATACTGTGCATTTTTTTTTATTGGTGTGCCATGTTGGATTTGTCCCTGGTATCTGTGGAGTTTTTCTGAGAAACAGAGCAATAATTCAGCGTCAACTTATTCAAATACATTTTAAGCCTTTAATTTTTTTCTAGTAATCATCTTTTAAAAAGTAAAAAGAAACAAGTGAGATTAATTTTATTTTATTTAATCCAAGATATCCAAAATATGATCATTTCAACATGTGATCAACATAAGGACTGTTGAGACATCTTACTTTTTCTTTCTTATGTCAAGTCTTCAAAACATGGAGTGAAATACTTACACCCCATGGAGATTTGGATGAGCCGAATTTCAGATGCTCAGTAGTCACATGTCAGAGAATGCGGCTCCAGAATTGCTTAAAACTTTTTTTAGAATGCCACATTTCCAAGTTCTGTTCTTTTGTAAAATATCTTCTTTAAAGACAACAAAACAAGATTTGTGTATTTTCTTTCTTTTTCTTTTCTTTTTTTTAATTTTCAAGTTAGTTAACATACAGTGTAATCTTGGCTTCAGGAATAGAATCCAGTGATTCATCTCTTACATAGGACACCTAGTGCTCATTCCAGCAAGTGCCCTCCTTAATGCCTATCACCCATTTAGCCCATCTCCCCACCCACCTCCCCTCCAGCAACCCTCAGTTTGTTCTCTGTATTTAAGAATCTCTTATGGTTTGCCTCTTATTGACGCACATTTTCTATTCACTGTAAAAACCTTGGGAAATGCAGAAAATCACAAAGAATAAAATGAAATTTTACAGTATTCTACTTCCAGTTATGCTTATTTCTAAGCATAACTAAAAATATTTAAATTAGGGGCACCTGGGTGGCTCAGTCGGTTAAGCGTCTGACTTTGGCTCAGGCCATGATCTCAAGGTTCGTGGGTTCGAGCCCCACATTAGGCTCTGTGTGCTGACAGCTCAGAGCCTGGAGCCTGCTTCGGATTTTGTGTCTCCCTCTCTCTCTGCCCCTCCCCCATTCATGTTCTATCTCTCTCTCTCAAAAATGAAAATTAAAAAAATACATATATATATTTAAAAAATTTAGAATCATTCTGTTAGTACCATTTTGTAATGTTTTGGCTCAAAAATATAGTTTTTCCCTGAAGTGCTGAGGTTGTCCCACATGTGTTGGTTTTTTCTCTAAGTAAATTTTAAAACTAGAAGACAGGGATCATATTTCATACCATGTCTACATACCTCAAAGGATATGACTGGATACATAGAATTAACTCAATAAACACTTGAATGGACCAGAACAATGTTAATTAATCAACAAATATTACGTGGGAGTGGCATCTCATACCTCTTAGTTAACAGAAGCTGTGTTTGGGAGTTGACTAACCCCAACAGAACATCTCACTTTGGCTTGGAATGACTCTCTGAACTTGCAGATGAGAGTTTGCTACTTACTTACTAGTCGCTAAACATGGGGGGATCCATTAAAGCTCTCTTGGTCTCATTTTCTTTTTGTTGTTGTTGTTTGTTTATTTTTGAGAGAGAGAGAGGAGTGCAAGCAGAGGAGGGGCAGAGAGAGAGAGAGAGAGAGAGAGAGAGAGAGAGAGAGAGAAACAATCTGAAGCCGAATCTGCACTGTCAGCACAGAGCCCAACGCAGGGCTCTATCCCATAAACTGTGAGATTGTGACCTGAACCGAAATTAAGAGTCAGACGTGTAACTGACTGAGCTACCCAGGCACCTCCCTCAGCCTCATTTTCCAACTGGGTAGGGGAGGAATGTGCGCTTGTCTGCCTTGTAAATTCTCTCAATTCTCCCAGGGTTGGGGGTGAGTGAGATGGCCTAGTATTCACAATAGCACTCTACAGAATCAGGAGCTGGCCTCTTATTCATCTTTCGAACCTTGCTCCGCTGTGTGAAATGTGCTCCTGAAGATGCAGAAAATTAGTCACCAGCCACTGACGGCATCCAAGATGCAAGATAATAGACCACAAATTGTGAATATTTCTATTCCTTTTAAATGATCATGATTTATAATATGTAGTTTCTCCTAGAATGTTAACCATATTTACATTAATTTATTAAATTTCGTTTGCTCACTGCTCATCCGTAGCCCCCTTAAATCATGACTTTGTTTTTCAAAATTTTAAATTCTTTACTTTATGAATATCTTAAGTAATTGTTTTAGGAAACCATGGGGTGTGGTAAATCTTACAGGTCTTTAATGTCTGAAATACAAATGTTTTTTCTATTGGAGTTGACAGATAAAATACAAGATCTCAGTTACATTTAAATTTCTGATAAACAATGAATATGTTTTTAGGATAAGTATGTGCCAAATAGTACATGGGACATACTTATCCTAAAAACATATACATTGTTGATCTAAATTCACATGTAACTCTCATATCTATGTTTTATTTACTAATTAACTGAGTATAGATTTCTTGGATTATAGGCTTTTCCTCTCAAAATTGAGAATAATGCACCATTATTTTCTAAATAGCGCTGTGGAATCTGATTTTTGTATTTATTTGGGAAACTTGTCCCTTTTCCCCTTCTTTGGGAATTTTCTGTGTTTTTGTAGCATAAAATATTTTTAAGGACATTTAGACACTTCAGGATTTTCATTGAGGCTCTCATAAAGTTTCTACAACTCCTAAAATTATATTACCTAACTTGTAGCTAATCTTCCTGACGTATCTTAAACTTTTCTACCCCCCCTTCTGTATGAGTCTGACCTCTTTGAAGGTATCCGTTGTCTGTTTGTAGCTCTGAATCTGTAAGCCATGGAAGAGTGAGAGAGAGTTGTAGAAACGTTGGCTGAAAGATCGGATGGATGAATAAGGGCCGGCCGTAAGGACTGGCCACACATTTTCCAAAGTCCTACACACACTGTAGCTCAGTGAGTCCACACTAGTTATTGAACAATATGAAGACACAGCCTTACACTCTTGAGAACAAAGGAATGGATGCTGGTTTCAAGAAAAGGGGCCATGAAAAGAGTCCCCATTCCTGGCAGGGAGATTAGATGTGGGAAAAAAATTTAATTAAGAATTGCTTTTATTTATTCCAGAGCAGAGGAAAACTCATGGTTTGTGTTGTCACCCTTGCTGAGAGGCCCAGGAATTTGAGAAAATAACATTTCCCACTTAACAGGTTATGACATTGCCCCCGCTGTTTAGCAGAGCAACACCCCAGCTCTTCAGAGCCCTGGGATTAAGTGCCAAGAGAGGGGTGTGCAAGGTGACGGACTTAGGAGGCCATCAGCATGTTGGGAGGGAACAAAATGCCCTTTGATGTGTGGCTGCAGCCCTGAGTCAGAGACCTCATACACAGTCTTAGACCCCTGAAGCCAAAGTGTAGGTGGGTTCTGCCGTGTCCCTCAGCCCCGAGGTTCTGCATCCTCTGAAGAGCGAAGAAGAGCTTGGTTTCCTCCACTTTGTCCCTGCCTCTCCCTGTGCCTCCATGACTGGAGCAAACCCTTCACACGTGTCAAGCAGTTCTGTAAGTTCTGTGAACAAGACTTTTCTTGACTGCTTACATTTCAGCACCAACTCATTTTCTTTCGGGCAATACAAAGGACTATTCTTTAAATGATCAAATCTTAGCCATTAGCCTCTGTCAGATTTAGGGCGATTCTAATTTGGTCCCCAACTGCCTTACATTCCTTCATCAGCTCATCATTTTTTCAGTCATGTGACTATCCCATGGCATCTGATTTCCCATGAGATGCTATCCTTTAAGAATTAAGCAACTGTAGTAACAATGGTCAAATTCCCAGTTTGCTAGAATTCCATCCTGGAGTTGTCTGCTTATTTTTTTTAAATATATTTTTAATGTTTATTTATTTTTGAGAGGGAGAGAGACAGAGTGCAAGTGGGGGAGGGGCAGAGAGAGGGGGAGACAGAATTTGAAGCAGGCTCCAGGCTCTGAGCTGTCAGCACAGAGCCTGATGCGGGGCTCAAACTCACAGATCGTAAGATCATGACCTGAGCCCAAGTTGGACCCTTAACCACTGGAGTTGTCTTCTTAACCTGAACTTGAGCTCAGTGTCATCTTGTATGCAAATCCTTAAATGTTGGCTGCTACCGTGGGAAGTTCCCTCTTATGATTGGAAAGATTGAATGACCAAGGACTCAAGGGAAAAGCTCTCCCGTCCCTAGCCCTGTGTCATTATTCTTCCTGATAAAGAAAGAGAAAGTCAAGTGCTTGAGTAGCACCACTGCCAGTCTGTGAATTTGAGTATGGGAATGTATGTAGGTCCATAGACAGGCATAGACTACAACATGGATAACAAATCATGGAAACGAGCTACACAACTAAAGAAACTAGATCAGACCCAATGTGGCATCTTTGCCTCTATAGACCCACCTTGAGCAGAACCAAAGTCTTGACATGTCTGACTATTTATTGAAATGCTGCCTATTTTCTTGAATTAAGAGATTTGTTCTGGAGAGGACAATAAGGAAGGCGCTGGCAGCTGCCAGCCTGAAGATGTTTGGCAACATTTTGGAGAACTTACAGTGTTGTAGGGCAGAGAAGCTACTTCTGACTCATAGGAGTAAATCTTGCTGTGTAGAACATCATGTAAAGTGTGATATTTTACTTTTGACTCATAGGAGTAAGTCTTGCTCTAGAACATCATGTAAAGTGTTATATTTTGCCATGCACCTCCAGGTCATGGAGGACCCATTGCTCTGTGCTTGCTGTCATGAGGGGCATGGTCTGGCTGTTAATGACACCATGAATATGCATGAAGGGAGGTCAAGCAGATGGCTCTGACATTTAAGAAGAAATGAAAGTCATCTTTAATGGATTTGACTATAGCTACTGTAAGCAGGCACCCCAAAGGAACATAAATACACAGGATCAAATAGGTATAGATGAGTTTTGTGATTCCCTTACCTTGTTCAGTGCAATAAGTAATTTGCTTCTTGATCAGATGTGGAAGAGAATGTGTGCATTATCGCATGGCCCCAGACCACCTAAGCACTTAATGTTCCCTCTCTTCCCATTCCATTCCCCATGATTGATCTGTTGAGCATAACGTAGTTGTGCTGCAGAAACCTGATGAATTTGGGGGGAAAGGTCATTTGGTGTTTTAATCCAGGAATTATTGTATATGATACTGAAGAATCCTTTCAAAGCCAAAACTGTGGATGATTCTACCAAAGTTAATTCTTAAAAGCAGGACTTGGACAGAGAGGAGATTAGGCGAGCTCAGAGAACAAAGCTGGGCCTGGTGTTGTCCAGAAAAGGTCCCCGAGTTTTGGAAAATCACAGAGTACCACTGTGGTTGGAAGAGAAGGGTTGGCTAAAAAGAAATGCTGTACAGTATCTAATGTCTGGGGCTCAGGAGGGCTCGTATGCAAAGCGAGTTCTGGGTATTCAGGTCAGGTTTGGAGTAATGAGGTATTGAGCACAAGGGGAAACCAACCTGCCTCGATTTGTTTCTGTAGCAGAGGACACCTACCAACATGAGGGGTAGATCTGGTGATCTTCCTAATGACATCTGGGTGAGAATCCAGGCATGCAAAGTATTGTGAACCCAGACAATAAATGATTGGGTAGCAGAGAGTCAGAGCCAGATCGGAAATGCCTGCCTCCAGGAACAGTGTGACATGGAGTGCCCACATCGGGGGACAGAACCCTATGATACAGAAAGTGAGAAGTCTCATGACAAGCTGATAATAGCACCAATCACAACAACATGAATAACCATAGCTACCATGTACTGAGTAGTTACCAAGAACTGGACTAAGTGCTGGACCCTTCCACCTATGGAGGCCTAGAGAAACAAAGTATATGGTCAAGATCAAGGTTACACAGTACCAAGTGGCAGAGCAAGGATTTGAACTTCGGTTTGCCTCGCTCCCAAGCTCATGGGCTCCCCTGTCTTCCGGATGGCTCCTAATGGAAGCTGCCTCCCTGAGGTTCTGGGAAAGCCTGGGCCCCCAGCCGAGATGGCATACAGGTAGAGGGCAAAAGCAGGTCAGTGCTGCTCCCCAAATTAACATAAGTATCCCCAAATGCTTATGTAAAAAAACTCTAACCTAAAAATAACCCTGAAAAGTAATCACTCCACCATACTCAACATTGGTGAAGATCTGTAAAGGACTTGATTTCTTTTGGACGGTAGACATAAAGCAATTAAAACATGAAGCAAGATATTGCTGGGGGACCACGAGATGTGGGTCGTGGGTTGAATTACGTCCTCCTAGAAGATACGTTGAGATCCTAACCTCCAAGAATGTGCTCTTGTTTGGAAATAGGGTTTTTGCAGATGCAAGCTAGTTAAGAGGAGGTGCTAATGAATGAGGGTGAAATCCAAAGACGGTTGTCCCTTGCAGAGAGATTTAGGGACACACAAATGTAGAGAGGAAGGCTGTGTGAAGGGGAGGCTGAGACTTCACTTACGCTTCCATAAACCACGGAAGCCCAAGGATGGCCAGCAGCCAGCAGAGGCTAGAAGACTCAAGGACGTGTTCTACCCTGGAGACAACAGTGGGAACACGGCCCTGCTGACGTCTTGATTTGGGACTTCTGGCCTCCAGAAAGGTGAGAGGACACATGTCTGCTGTTTTAGGCACTGAGTTTGTGATCATCTGTTACTGCAGCCCTGATGGGCAGAAGAAAGTAAGTAAGTAAATGAATAAAATCTTCTCGAAGACAATTCAACAAGTGTATCAAAGCCCTGAAAATTTATATTCTCAGGATCCCTATTTCTAACAAACTATCCTAAAATGTTGTTTATAGATGGAGATGCAGAAAAACTTTATTCACAATTAGTTGTTGCATTCTGTATATTTTCCCAAAGGAAACAACCTAGTAGCTAGTAGATTAAGGAGACCATGGTATGCTCACAGGATAAAACATTACACAACCATTAAGACATTTTATTTACTTATACATTGAAACTTTTTAAAAATTTTTAAGTGCTTTTTTTATTTATGAGAGAGAGAGAGAGAGAGAGAAACAGAGAGAGAGAGAGAGGCAAATAGAACAAGCAGAGGAGGAGCAGAGAGAGAGGCTCTGAATCCGAAGCAGGCTCCAGGCTCTAAGCTGTCAGCACAGAGCCCGATGTGGGGGTAGGACCCACGAACTGTGAGATCATGACCTGAGCCGAAGTTAGACTCAGCCGACTGAGCCACCCAGGCATCCCTTTTTATTTATTTTTAAAGTTTTTTTCTTTACTTTTTGAGAAAGATACAAAAAGCAAGTGGGGGAGGGGCAGAGAGAGGGAGATAGGACCCTGAGCAGGGCTGTGTGGTCAGCACAGGGCCTGGTAAGGGGCTTGATTGAACTCATGAACCATGAGATTGTGACTTAAGCTGAAATCAAGAGTTGGTTGATTAACTGACTGAGCCACCCAGATACCCCAAGACATTTTAAAAACAGATTTTAGTGATATAGGAAAATATATTTTAAATGAAAAAAATCAAGAAATAGAATATTCCATTCAATATGATTGTAACTCTGTTAAAATATGCACGGGGGAAAAACTGGAAGGAAATCTGTTAAAAGATCAATGGTTATTATCTTTGGGTTTGGGGACTATGGGTGACATTTTTTCCTTATGTCTTTTGGTACTTTGAAAATTATCTATAATAAGCATATATTACTTTGTATAATGAAATATAGAGCTTGGAACTTGTAAGGGAAACTTAGGGGAATTGTTATTAGAGGTTTCAAAAGGAAATGTTGGGTGCCTGGATGGCTCTGTCTGTTAAGTATTCGACTTTGGCTCAGGTCATGATCTCACAGTTCCTGAGTTCAAGCCCCAAATCGAGCTCTGTGCAAATGAATGAGAGTCTGGAGCCTGCTTCGGATTCTGTGTCTCTCTCTTTGCCCCTCCCCTGCTCACACTGTCTCCCTCTCTCTCAAAAATAAATAACAGAACATTAAAAACGATTTTAAAAAAGGAAATGTCAATTTAAAACTCACCTGTGGAGAGCAGAAATGTGTCATTGTTATTTGCACTGATGGTGTAATAGGGGTAACTGGTTTTTAAAATCAACAATGGTAATGATGCTTACGGTTACCCAGAGGTTTACAGCACCTTACGGGGGTTATAACCTGCAAAACATTTTCGTCTCACATCTATCATCTCATTTGATGAGTTAAAAGGACTAGGCATCATTATACTTTTTTTTAAATGTTTTTCATTTTTGAGACAGGGAGTAGGGGAGGGACAGAGAGAGAGAGAAAGGGGGACAGAGGATCCTATGTGGGCTGATAGCAGTGAACCGCATGTGGGGCTCGAATTCACGAACAGGAATATCACGACCTGCACCAAAGTTGGACGCCCAACAGATTGAGCCACCCAGGCTCCCCTCGTCACACTTACCTTAGGGAGGACGCGGAATCGTGAGATCCCCGCGGAAGCTGGCGTTCCAGGGGTAGCTGGCCTCACATGACCCGGATGTGGCCTGGGCTTGCTTCTCAGTGGTGCAAGCTGGAGCCCCCTGGGTCTCAGCCACCTCATCTACAAAAAGGCACAGATGCACAAAAAGTCCCGTCTGGGGGATTTAAGATCCTATGATTTTTTTAAAACCCTAAAACCTTTAAAATCCTAAAACCCATGAGGTCTTGAGTGATGGAGATCTGCCTTGGCAGTCTTTTTAGCTTTTGGATTGCCCTGATTTCTTCCCAGAGATAAGATAATGGTATAAATTTAAAATGTTTTCTCTCCACCCCCCACCCCCCACTTCTGCTTCAAGCAGAAATTCCTGAAATATCCTTTTTATCTCTATGTGAATGCTAAATAAGCAGAGCTTGGTGGATGCGAATTTCATACTTTTCCAGCTGACCCTTCTTATGTGCGGAGGCTGCGGGAGGATCGATCCCTTCCTGTGCAGTGATTTATTGATTGCAGCCTCTCAGTGACAGGGTGCAGGGCCACTAAAAAATAGACTCCAGCCTTCCTGCACTGTCTCTGGGACCTGACAGCTTCTCATCAGACAGGCACTCCCCAGTCTGGCTGCCTCCTCTCTCCTGGCTCCTATTACTCAAATAATATCATCATAAAGTTGAAAGCCTGCTGGGGAGCTTGAGATGGGGGCTCACCTGGCTCTGGGCTCGGGGGGGGGTGAGGCTCCTAAATCACCTCCAGCTTTCTTTCCTCATGGAAGCCCTTGTCGTTTGATAACTAGTTTCAGGGCCAGAGGAGAAGGTGTCAGAATATAAAGCAAGACTTCCATTTCCCACATGCCATTTGTGTTCGAGTATAAATTATAAAGGGCACTTTAATTCTGCGTCCTGGTTTCCAGCAGTCCAGGGACTCGGCTCTAATGGATTCATCTGAAATTGCATTAGCTCCAGCCTCATTATTCCTGCTCTGTTTCACAAGCTTGCCTGAAGGAGGCTGATAAATGGAGTCCTGCCAATCAGAGCGCTTGGGTGGCCTCAGGGGAAGGCTTTGAGGGCTTCTCTCAAACTTTGGGATTCATTCATAAACATCTATTAAGTGCTTACTAAGTGCAAGGCAAAATCTAGGGCCATTGCCTTCCCTTCCCTCTTTCCTCCTTCCCTTCCATCTTTCCTTGGAAAATGTTGTTTGAGCCCCTACTTAAGAGTGTGACAGATGCAATGGAGATACAATGACAAATTACAGACAGTCACTGCCAAAGAGGAGCTCACAGTAGGTGGGGGCAGAGCAGGGGAGGTAGACATAAATAAACATGAGGCAGCATGGCGGAGAGGGGAGAATCCGCAGTCAGTCAGACCCACTGACTGTGAATTCCTGCCCTGGCCCTCTTTAGCCCTGTGGTCTTGTCACAGGACATGTCACTTCTCAGAGCTATTTCCTTATGTGTAAAAGAGAGAGCGTTATACCCCTCTGAGAAGGTGGGCATAAAGTTTAAATAGTATCATGTATATAAAGCATCTAATACAGAAATCTGGGTCATACTAGGTATCAGTAAATATTGGTTTCCTTCTCTCTCAGGTAAGTATAATAATGTGACATGGCAAGTGGTAGGATAATCAGGGTTGTATATCCCTGGAGCAAGAGAGAGGACTTGGGCTCTGAGCACCCACCTCCTCAGGGGTGGCGGTGGGGTAGGTGTGCCACCAGGAGCTAATGTCATGGCTGCGGGAGTCTGATGAGCTTCCTGGGCTCAGACAATGAGTCCATGGAGAAACTGACTGATGCTTCAACCTTCTGCAATGATTCATAAGCAATTCACTTCATGTGCTGGGTGATGTCCTCGAAGGAGGAGGTGGTCATCTTGAGGAGAGAGAGTGGAAAGGCACAGTCTTGTTTGGGATACTGGCTAGGGATATTGACAAGGAAGAACGCTTTTGAGGGTGGTGGTCAAAGCATTTCCTGGTCTCACTTCCTGAACATGTCAGGTTCCTCCAGAGGGGGTGAGCTGTAAGGAAGCAAACAAGCAAATTGAAGGAAAAAGCTTGGATCACAAGAGACTCTTGTGATTGTGCTGCTGGAAGCTTCCTTTGGTGGTCCAAGAGGTTTAGCATGAGCCAGAGGAGGGCAATGTGCTCTGACACAAGCATGGTTGCACACTAAGCTGACAACAGTGAGGTTATAAGCGCCTTCAGGATGGTGAAGGCGGGGGCCACGGGCATAGCATCTGTGTATCAGAAGTGACCTCTATCTATGCAGGGATCTTGGGGCCAGAGATCGAGCATCTGGGTCACAGGGGAAAAGAGCGAATGGCACAAAATGTGGAAGTAGAAGACCGTCATGGTGGTTCAGAGATACATGGTAGGCCCATTAGGAATTTCTCCAAACAGAATGAAGGTACTTGAACTTGACAAGTCATTGGAGTACTCGTCAAGGCTCCAGTCACTGCTGAGGGCTCTGCCCTTACAGCCCCTTGACCGTAACTATGTGGCCTCGGTGAGAGGATCTGACCTGAGGAAATCATCTTAAAAGCCTTCCAGAGTTCTCCAAGGTGGGCTTGACAATTGGAATCAGTTGTTGAGTGTATGAATGTGGGCTAGGGAGATACTTGGCAGTAGGTTGAACTGCATCTGGGGATAGATTCAGAGAGAAACAGACATAGAAAGAATAACTGAGCTCTAGCATGAGCTTCGTGAACTCCAGGTGCTGATGGGGTAACAAGACAACTCCATCCCCATCTCCCGTTGATTCCTGAACAAACTCTGAGCTCCATTATCTCAGCTGTGCTCCTCCTCAGTCCTCTTTGGGTTTGGTTCTTTGTCTGGAATGTTAGGAGTCATTGTTACCAGTGTTAATAGCCTTGAAAACATCCACCTACAGAATGTTTGTCTCGACTCCCAATGCCTAAATTTGTTGGTAGGGGGAAGAGCAGTTCACTCTCACTCAGATGATCCATAGCCTTCCATCGCATCTCCAGGATGTCCTGTGTTAATATAAAGGTTCTAGGTACCTGAGGGATCTGGCTACTTGAGGGATCCAGAAGGAAGGCTCTCATTTCCTAGAAGTCCAATGAGGGATGCTAGTTTGGGTAGTGGTGAAATGAGGTGGGACTCCAGCTTGTGCAGAGGTATGGAGGTATGAGAGCTCATGGCATGGGGAGAAAGGAGTGTTGTGTGTGTGTTGGGGGTGTGGTGGGAGGTGAGGCAGGGAAGGTGGGTTGGGTTGGGGTATGAAAGGCCCTGGGCACCTGGGCTTCATTCTGGAGGCAGAGACATTAGGGTGGCTTTAAGTCAGAGGAGTTTTCCATTTGGCAAGGCAACTCTGGCTGTTGGCTGTTGGTCATGGCCCCATTTGGAAGGTTGGAGGATCACTTGGAAGCTCATGAGACAATTCAGGTAAAACAGGATGAGCACCTGAACTGAGGGCGAAGAGGAACAAGCCTGGGTAGGATTCAGGAAGTAGCAATGACATGACCTGATGAATGGCTGCATGCTGGGGGTCTGGGGAAGGGGATGGGAGGCAGATGAAGGCACTGAAATGAGGATGCCAGGATGACTCCAGGTCTCTCTGGAGGGCAGCAGGGGCACAGTGGTGCTGTAAATCCAAATAAACATTTCCTCCTGAAATGTTTATTGAAAGTTCATCTCACTTAGTTTGGGAAACGTTGAGTTGGCGGTGTTCCTAGGCTACCACAGTAGAGATGCCAATAGCAGTAGGAAATACCAGCCTGGGATTCAAGAGAGCTGGGATCAGGAGATGTGGACTTGGGGATCATTGGTGTGTATATGGATTAAGCTATGGGAAAACATGGGATTATAAAGAAGAGTTCTGAGATGGTGATAGGACAAGAGGTCCCAGCCCAAACCCGATCAACACGAATAAAATCAGTTGGTGACTCAGGTGATGGCTGGAATCTGTAAGACCCTGTTGCACTGAAGAAATGGAATGGACAGAGGCACACTGAACTGTTTCAGCCTGGGCTTTGTGAGGTTGAGCCCTGTGCTCTGTGGATTTAGAAACTTGACTTTATTACTTCACCCAAGGGGTGAGCTGATCAAGATCTTAGTGTTTAATTTAAATAACCGAACGCAGGGAATGCCTGGGTGGCTCAGTTAGCTAAGTGTCCGACTCTTGATTTCAACTTGGGTCATGGTCTCATGGTTGGTGAGTTTGAGCCCCACATCAGGCTCTGCACTGGTGGCATGGAGCCTGCTTGGGATTCTGTCTCCTCCTATCTCTTTCTCTCCTCCACTTGCTCTCTATCTTTCTCTCAAAATAAATAATAATAAACTTAAATAAATAAGTAACCAAACTCAAACTGGGGTTCCAAACTGGAATGGGGTTCTATTAATTTGCAAGGCGAAATGCAAACAGGCACAACAGTCTTCAAGTACTGATTAAAAGGATTAAATTCTAAACTCATTGCTTTGTGCACTACCTTGCTTCAAGGTGGAGATAGTTCTAGTAAAAAACTAATATTTGCAGTCTTTCAAAAAGGGGATTCTATAGACTAATAGTGTGACTGTAAGTTCCCCAAATAAGAGCAATAAAACTTAAAAGTTAAATAGGTTTGCTAAAACGTAACTCCTTCTCTTGGAGATTCACAAAACACATTTGGGTTAAAAACTAAGAAGTCCTTGAATAAAGCAACCTGTCATGTCTATCCCATCATTTGCAAATCCTTTGTCCATAGAACTCTCTCCCTATGAAATAAACCCTCATTTCTGGCCTGGCATTTGTCTGTCAGATCGGTAGCTCCTCTTGGATGCGTAAAACATCTCAGACTTAACATGTTCAGAAACAGACCCTTGACCTTTGCCTATCCAGGCCTACTTTCATCTTCTTCCTCTTAATTAGTGGTAAGTTCATTCTCCTGTTTCTGGTTTCCTAAGTCTTGGGAGCTCTTTGCGTTTTTCTAATTGTTCACATGCAAAAACTCAGCACATCCTATTGGCGCCAAGAAAACATATCCCAAATCTGATCACTTCTCACCAGTTCTACTTCAACCATCCTGGCCCAACTGTCACCATCTTCTTCTTGGATTGTTGTATTAGCACTTAACTCATCTCTCTACCTCCATCTTTGCTTTCCCTAGTCTGCTCTCTATATAGCAGCTTTTATTTTATTTTTTATAAACATTTCTTTAAAATGTAAATTTAAGTTAGTTAGTATACAGTGAAATATTGGTTTCAGGAGTAGAATTCAGTGATTCATCATTTACATTTAACATGCAGTGCTTACCACAACATTCCGCTCCTCAAATTCTTCCCATGGTAGTCCCAATAAAAGCAAAACCCTTAAAGTGGCCTTTGAGACCCTACATGATCTGGCCCTCTATTACCCCTCTGACCTCATCTCCTTCCACTTACCTCTTCGGTCATTGTGTTCCAGTCACCCTGATCTCCTGCCTCAGGGCCTTTGCACTTGCTGTTTCTTCTGCCTAAAATGTTCTTCCTCAGACATCACCATGGTTCAACTCCCTCACTTCCTTAGGGCCTCTGCTCAAATGACTACTTGTTAGAGAGGCATTTCCTGACCATCTTATTTAAAATATATTTCTTTTATGTTTCTTCATAGCACTTATCAATATGTCACTGTGTGTGTGTGTTTCCTTACTATCTGCCTGCTCCCTTCCCCAGGATGTAAACTCCATGAGAAGAGAGGGATTTTGATATATTCACTGCTCTATCACCAATACTAGTTTTTAGAAGGGCATATGGTACTCAATAAGTGTTTTGTTGAAGAACATAAAGGAACAACTCCCATTTTTAGGTCTGCAGAAAACATGTTGGGAAACTGGTTTAGACTTTTGATGCCCATCCTGGGCTGTGGTATAGAATTGGAGGAGGCCTTCCTAAAATGATGGCTCTAAACCTTGGTTTGCAGATATGAGTCTCTTCCATTTAAAATATGCTGCACTGTGAAAGATGAAAACTGGGGTGGGGGGATTTCAAATAAGGAGTCAAAAAAGACCAGAGTCGGTTGACCTAGAAGTCAATCAACACTTACAATTAGTTTGGGGTGAATGTCTATAGGCATTTCAAATGGAGCTCTTAACTTTGCCTTATGATTGTTTATTTGTGTCTTGTCTTTTTCCCCTGGCTAGAGCGAGGGTCCGACAAGAGTTTGTGTTGCTCACTGCACTCCTAATGCCTAAAAAGTGCCTGAGATGAAGTAGGTGCTGGTTAAATACGGACCGCTTTTTGGTACTTTTTCCAGGCTTCCTGGTAAAGACTTATTCTTTGCTTCATGACTTACTCAGTTTATGGTTTTTCGATTATGATGCTCAGTATGTACATTTAAACATATCTATTCAGTAGCTAGTTAATATTTATTGAGTACATACTATGATGCCAGGAATTTGTGAAATTAGTATTTTGTCCCATAATGAGCCACTTAGTCTCCAAGGATTGCTTGTACTTAAAAGCAGAAAAGTCTATATAAGTTTTTTTTTTTTTCCTGAAGAAATAGTTAAAAATAGGTGAAAGTTCTATCTGATGCTTTCCACTCTTGTGGAAGAGAAAAATGGCACGGACCAAATAAGTGGGAAAAAATGAGCAAAGGGAGAGAGCATGGCTTGTTAGAAAGAAGCCTGTTGACCCAATCAAGGGGGAATGTGGCGACTCAGAGCACAGTGAAGTGAGGCTTTAGTCAACGTTTTTGCAGGAGTGGGTGTCTGATGGACTGGCACATTCGGGGAAGTTACAGCAGACAATGTATCTCCTAGCGCTCAAGTCCCTCCCCTGGTTCCTCATTGGCTGAGCACTGCTGAGTTTACAGCCTTACCTGGAAAACGCCTATGCCCACGTAAGGCAAAAAGTTGTCTGATTGGAACAGATATACATTCCCTGAGGTGAAGCGGAGACTTTCAGTCCCTCCTCCTTTTGTTCTTCTGGCACATGCCCATTGCAAAGCCTGCAAAAATAAGCCCACGAAACAGAGAGGGTAAGACGAACCGGGAAGTGAAGTGTCTGAGGGTTTGGGACTCCATTGTGTGGGGGAGGGGTTGTACATACTTCCAATAGGTTGTAAACCTGTTGTTAACTTGACAGCACAGCTTTTATTTGGGATTTCTGAAAATGAATCATCTCGCTTACTCCCCACAGACTTGAAGTAAAATATGAGTTACTAAAGGAATTATAAAACAAGCCAAGGAAGTCATACTCCTCACATAAAAGATGCTCGTTCCGCCCCCTTCCTCCTCCCCCGCCCAGTGATGATTTGAAAGCCCGTTAACCTCATTTGAAATGAGATGTAAGACAATCACCCCAAACTCCGATCTTCATAATAGCACAGGTACCCCGTTGCTGCTCGAAGTTCCAAATCACCTTTAATACATGTTTACATTCGATTTGAATATTTTGTTCTTGATGTGCTCTGAACTTCCAGTTCTACTACACTCCTGGGAAAAAGGGAAATTGTTTTTTTATGGGAAAGCTAATTTTCAATTATTAGAGTTAAGAAGAAAATCTTATAAACTTTTCTTCCTAAGCACATAGCTATACCTTTGAGAGAAACTTAGCTCGTTTGCATACTCAGGAAGAGAACACAATATCCTGAATGAATCCAACCTGAAGACGCCAGACAGTGATATATGGACTTTTAAAAGGAGATCAGAGGATGGAGCCAACATGCGACTTTTGTTATTTAAATGTAGGGGGGTTATCAGTGTTGTAAGTTATGCAAGAGGGAGTGATGGAGTCATCAAGTGTCTTCATTATCCTTGTTGACCGGAGTTGGGCTGCTTGTGGGGTAGGGATAGGAAGTCCCTCTCTGGTAATAATGTCAAGTGCATTGATATTCAGGGCTCCCCAGGATCATCAACACTGACATACAAGAGTATAAAGGCAAATGCTTTCTTTAAATGTGGTTTCCCTTCTTATTTCTCCATGGTACTCATGGGACACTTTGGTGATTAAAAGCAGAATGGCTTAATATGATTTTAATGTGCTGAGAAACTCTTCCATCTACCCTTGACTGCCACTGTTTTGTTAAGAACCTTGTTACAAAAATGCCAAGAGTAGGGACATTTCTACCTTCACTATATCAAGGCTGAAAAGTAATGGTTTAAGTGGTTAAAGCCAATCTCTTTCACTCTGTCTCCATAAACACACACACATACAGGCATATATGTATGTGTATAGATATATAAAATATTTTATTGTTAGAGCAGTTTGACGTTTCCAACAAAATTAAAAGGAAGGAAATCTGTATTTCCTAGTAATAAGAATAGCACCATGCAGTAGGTTGCCGTAGCTCCTGTACCAAGGTCCCACAAATTTGGTGACTTCAAACAAGAGACTTTTTTATTCCTTCAGTTTGGAGACTAGACGTTCCAAATCTAGCAGGACTGTGTTCCCTCTGGGAACTCTCGGGGAGAATCTGTCCACTGTCTCTAGTTTCCGGGATTGTTGACATTCTTTGACTTGTGGCCACACACTCCAATCTCTGCTGCCATGGTCACTTTATTTGCCACTCCTCTGTCTGTGGTATCTGCCCATCTGCCTTGTTCTTATAAGGACACATCACTGCATTTAGGGGCTACCTAGATAATCCAGGAAGAAGTGAAAGAATCCCTTCATTCCAACATCCTTCAGTTCATTGCATCTGCAAAGACTTTTCTTCCAAATACAGTCACATTCAGTGGTTCCTGGGATTTGAGCATGCACATGTTTTTGTGGAGGACCACTATTCAACCCAGTACACATCAAATATTTATTGATCGCTGTGTGTTCCTTAAGTCAGTCCTGCTAGCAGCTTTTGAATTAGCATTCCATCCTGAGTCTTCATAAATCATAACTCCTTTGGGGAAAGCTGCCAAAGATAAGACTAGATTAAAATTCTAAAAAGGAGAATAGTTTGTAGAGGGAGTTAGAAACTCATAATCAATAGTCAGATCAGAGGCAGGAAATTAACATTGGTTAAGTATCTTCTGTCATTCGCTTTCAAATGTGGTCTCATTCAATTGTCATTACAAATCTATGATGTACTTCTTTAAATCCATACTCCGTAAATGAGGAGATGGATGCTTAAGGGCCGGGGTGACATTCGCAAGTCCCACCAGCTACCAAGGGCAGAACCAGGATTCAAAGGCCACAGCCTGGCTGTTATCTTGCCAAATGTGCTTCCTCACATTTGGGGGTTTCTGGGTGCATCTGAGACCCCTGGGCCAGCTGTCACCGGCACATGCCTGTGTCCTCCGTCTGCTGGGGTCCCTAGGGAGGAAAAGAGG
The DNA here is from genome assembly GCA_004023845.1 of Helogale parvula. NCBI lineage: Eukaryota > Metazoa > Chordata > Mammalia > Carnivora > Herpestidae > Helogale > Helogale parvula. The sequence goes on along the minus strand of PJEM01004662.1, from coordinate 85,021 downwards.
GCAGGGCTTTTAATGCTTTGGCAAAAAGTTGGGTCCTTGGTCCAGGCTGATAGTTCATGGATTTTATATTAGGGAAGGAGAGGAAATAAATAATTATAAGCAGTATTCCTTTCTGCCAGCCATCTTTAAGCATGATTACTATCATTGTATTTCCATAACCAGGAAATTGAAGAGGAAGATCAGGCCTGGAATACCCAAAGGTGATTTTCCAGGACAGGGGATTGAACAAGGATGTATAAAGGTATTAGCATGACAATTTTGTAATCAGTTTCTTCCTCAATAAATAAAAAACAAAAGAACACAAAGCCCAAATACATGCGATACATTTTGCGTGTGTGTGTGTGTGTGTGTGTGTGTGTGTGTGTGTGTGTGTGAAAACTAATTATAACACTCTAGATTTTGAAATCAGTAAACATACTTTGGAGGGTTAAAAAAAGCGCAATTACAATACACTGGAAGATAACACAATTTTGTTTTTTAGAATGAACATTTACGCATGAATCCTGAACACCTTTTTGTTGGGTAAGGAAAGTTTTTCATCTGAACTGCAAAGAGATGGAGAGAGCATTTCTTACTTGGCCAAATGTTCCAACTTCTTGCCTCCTCACTTTTAGAGATCATTGAATAACATCAGCATCTACCGTTTGAAGGTAGAGTCCTTAACGAGAGGAAGACAGTTCAACCTGACGGGGAGGGACTTGCGTTTAATGAGAAAGTCCTTGGTGGCCCAGCCTTTAGTAAAAGCTGCATTTCCTGCTAGATGGAGATTAAATCTTTGGAATTACTGAGCAGTTTTCTCTTTGCAACAATCATTAAGCAGAGTAGCCCATTTCTAATTAGACTTAAATGTATGAATCACTAATGGCTTAATGATAGACATGTTTAATAATCAGGCCCCTCATTTGTTCTAGAAAGCCTTAGACTATTCCTGGGGTCCTTGGTGAGAGCATGTAAAGACTGTGGGAGTTAGAGAATCGAGTTTTTCCATATCACCTTGTAGATGAAGGCACAATCTTATTGAATGTCTCTTTATAGGCAACACATACTGTTCATGCCTTGGTAAGGACTTGGACACTCACAAAAGGACAGCATCCCATAGGTTGGCTCCATTACCAGCTCCCTCACCCTACTGGGTCCAGTCCCTAGAAGTATCTCACTTTTCATCCGGACGCTTGCAGAAAGTATCAACCAATGAGCCCATCAAGGTGGGTTCTGATAAAGCTTAGACTCTTCCAAGCATATTTAAATCCTATTGGTGGATTCTTCAGGAGAAGGGGCCTTGGGGAGCTGGAGAGAAGATATAATGGCAGAATGACAGATGTTTGGGTCGTGCTTTCTGCCAGGAGAGCCTACGTGGGGAGCCTCTTCTCTAACTAGAAGCTGACCAAGTTGGCTGTTCTGAAAACAGTAGCTCTGGCCATGACTGAAATGTCAGTTTCATACCTGGTCCATGTGAAAAGGACTCTGGTCATATTAGTCATCTTTACACAATGTATGGTCATTGGTGTCCATAAAGCCCAAAGGGAAAAAGTGCTTCATAAATAGAGTCTCTATTTCTGATGGCTTAAAGTGTTCTCGAACCATTGTGTATAGAGCTGGGGCAAGCCCAGTCTCCTAGAATCTATGGCCATCAGCTAGGATGATGGTGTCTTCCCAAATTGGAAAAAATGTCCTAAGGCATTACTATAAACATATATCGTGTAGACAAATATGTCACTGAGAGGCTATTTACATTTAAGATACAGGTGCATTTAGTAATAGTAATAGGTAACACAGAGAAGTTATCTGGAGTTATTTTTTTCCTTCCAACAACTCTATGATGAGGTATTATTATCCCCATTTTACAGATAAGGAAACCGAAACAGGGAGGTTCAATAACCTGTGGAAGGTCACACAACCAATAAGTAGAAGAGCTGGTTCCCAAGCCCATACTCTTAGCCATACATAATGCTAAAAATTCACATACATAATCTACGTGATTCTTACTTTTAGTTGCATAACTGATTTTGCCAAATGGACAGAGGCATTGAACAGAGGTAATGCGGATGCAGGGAAGCACCAAAAGACGGCCTCCTGGGTCAGATGGATATCTGCTGATACCCTGGGTCCAGCACATACGATTTCCGGAGCTTTGGCAAACTACCTAATGTCTTGATCTCAGTTTGCTTGTCTATAAAATGGGAACAAGAAGAGTACATAACTGATAGGTTTTGTACTGGTTATATGTGATAACTGTGGTGATCCCTAATGTTTATTGAATGCTTATTTTGGTGTCAACTATAAGATGCATGGAAGTGATTGGCCTCACCCCTGGCGGGAGATAAGCATTTACATAAGTTACTATTACTCATATTTTCTTATTGCATGTTAAACCCATTTTTAAAACATTAAATTTTTTTTTTTTTGAGAGAGAGAGTGAGAGACAGAACATGAATGGGGAAGGGGCAGAGAGAGAGAGGAAGACATAGAATCTGAAGCAGGCTCCAGGCTCTGAGCTGCCAGCACAGAGTGCAACATGGGGTTTGAACCCATGAGCCGTGGGATCATGACCTGAGCTGAAGTCAGATGCTCAACTGACTGGGTCACCCAGGGGCCCCACATGTTACACCCATTTGGACAAACTTCAAGGGGTCATATGATACTTCTTTGGTATATTGGACTTCTGACTCATTGAGTATGGTTCTTAATAAGTGGGGCAGGGACAGAGTGCAGAAGTCTCTTTTGTTATGTGCAATTTCACCTATAATTTATTTTCCATTTTAATCTAATGCATAATTGAACACACTTTTTAGAGTCTCACTCTACATTGCTTCTATTATTCTCAGACATACTTTGTCTTTGTCATAGGGTATTACAAAATCTAGCTAAATCTACAACTTCCTGAGAACCTGATAAAGAGGCTCATTTTTCTTCACGGATTAGTAAGAAGGGAATTTGCTTTGAACTCTGATTCTTGTCTAGAGTTTGGGGGGAAAATACGGTTAAAGTAACTTGAAACCATTCCCATAGTTGCCTCTTGGGCAAAATGATGGGGCAACCCTAGAGTCGTCAGCACTGCTTGAGAGCTACAATAAGAGACTTAATTCTCTAATCTACATTGTGATCCGTTCTTGGCAAGAAGGACTTTCTACCTTCGAACCGTCAGATTCTTGGGCTGAGCAAATTGGGTACAGCTCTTTGATTATGTATTCGGTTCCTTCCCAGCTTACAAAGTGATTTCACGTTAGCGGCATGATTCATCAAGGGGAGAGCCATCCTGAGGCACAAGCCTAAATTACAGAGGCAGCCCTGAGGTGTCAGTGAAACCATGGCAGAATTCCAGATGTGAGGAAGCTGGCTGAGCCCACTATTACCTGTGCCCTACGTGGAAAAGATCATCTGATAGCCAGGAAAAGCTAGCGCCAGCACCCCACTGTATTAAGAGGGCTTCTGTTTCTATATTTCCATACCAGGGAGCCCCATTTCTTAGTAATCATCACAGGGGCTAGAACTGTACCCCTTAAAAAAAGTAATCAAGGTGTGCCTGGGTGGCTCAGTTAGTTAAGCGTTTGACTTTGGCTTGGATCATGATCTTGCAGTTCCTGAGTTCGAGCCCCGCATCGGGTTCTGTGCTGACAGCTCAGAACTTGGAGCCTGCTTCAGATTCTGTGTCTCCCTCTCTCTGCCCCTCCCCTGCTTGTGCTCTGTCTCTGTCTCAAAAATAAATAAACAACAACAACAAAATTTAAAAAAAATAACCAAGTTTGGGTCACTATCACTAAGCATCAAGCATAGTCTCTTGACTGGGATCACCCTGAAACCAACTAGTTGGGTAATGTTTGCTGTCTTCTTTCTGGTTAGTGCTTCTAAGCTCTATTTTCTTCCCCCTCACTTTTGGCCCCCCAAAGCACTTGATACTTAAATGTTCTTCTTAAGTCCTTCAGCAAAACCAGCTTTTGACCCCTTTAACCAAGCATCAGGAATGTGCTAGTATCTTCTTAAGGCTTTGATTCTTTTTCTCCTGATTCTACTCTGCAGAGACCACATCCTTGAGGAAAAGGCTGGGCGAAAAGTGATGGAGAAGCATCTAGACCAGAAGACTGGAAGTCAGAAGATTGGATTTTAGATCTGCTGTCTAGCAGGCATGGCACTCACCTGTCCACTTGGAGCCTCCGTTTCCTTATCTGTCAAATGGCTAGATTGGAGAATCTGGATTAAATTTTTTTTAATTTTTATTTTTGAGAGAGAGAGAGAGTGAGAGCATGAGCACAAACAGGGGAAGGGCAGAGAGAAAAAGAGACACAGAATCTGAAGCAGGCTCCAGGCTCTGAGCTGTCAGCACAGAGCCTGACGCGGGGCTCGAACTCATGAACTGCGAATCATGACCTAAGCTGAAGTCAGATGTTTAATCAACTGAGCCACCCAGGTGCCCCAGAGAATCTGGAATTTTATAACTCGCAGGCTCATGGATTAGTAGTAACATTTATTCTAGAGAAGAATAAATCAGAACATTAAAAAATATTTCCAACTCCGATGTTCTGTGATCCTAAGAGTGAGATCCTAAGAGTCAGACTCTCAGCTCATGAGGGACCATTTAGAGGCATCATTGCGTCATCCCTCAATATGCGTCTCATCATTGGCGAGAGGATGGCGGAGAAGAACCGGGGTGAATTCGGTGTCTTTCAAGAGCATGCCTGTTACCTCCAGGATTCTTACCACTTTTCTACGAAAGAGATATTATCAGTGATGCACAGGTGAGGAAATTGGTACTTAGGATTTGCCCAAGGTCACACTGCCAGCCAAGGGCGGAGTCTATCCACACTCCCTTTCTCTGTCCACCGCAAGACCGATCCTGAGCATCAGATTTGATTGAAAGATAATCCTGAGCAAATTCCCACCATTCCAGAAGCAGGGAGTATCAGCTGTTTTGTTTGCCACCCCCCAACATCGTTTCATGTTCAAAGTGCCTGGGTATCTCTAAACTTTGGTGAACAAGTGCATCAAGTATGTACTTGTACCTGAGACAGTGCTAAGGGGCACGTCTTACCTGAGCCAGCTTTACCCGGAGGTGGTTGGTGGATGAGCAGATAGTGCTGTTGAAAAAGTGGGGGAGGGTCTTTTACTGCACCCCATCCCTACATTGGTAGGGTGGCCAACATGTCCCAATTTGTCTGGAATGTTCTTGATTTTTTTTTTTAAATTTTGAGAGTGAGAGAGAGAAAGAGAGAGACTATCCTAAGCGGGCTCCACACTGCTAGTGCAGAGCCCGATGCGGGCCTCGAACCCACCAACTGTGAGATTATGACCTGAGCGCAGGCTTCGGCTGAGCCTCCCAGGTGCTTCAGAGCTGTGTATTTAACCAGCAACTACAGTGAATGGTTCTTCTCAGCCAAGCTGGGTAAGTCAGGGAGTTACATACAGTTATAAAGTACAGACTCTAACTTAAATGCGCACACACAGAGAATGCTTTGCGATGCCCTTTCTAACAGAAAGAAAGAACAGGGATTTCCAGAATTTATGCAACAGAAACGAGCACCTTCTAGGGAGAAGAGAAGAGATTTGGCGTTTGTTAAATGCTATGTCAACAATTATTCTATTTAATCTGGTTCCTGCTCCCCTCCTGTGCCTTTTGTACAGATGGGGAAATTGAGGCTCAGACCCAAGGAGAGGTTAGGGGCTTGGTCAAGGTCATATGGCTGCCCGACTCCATGCTTCATCCCCTATACTAACTGGAGGCTGGGACCCAGAAAAGGGGCCTCCCTAGTTTCCCTGAGGTTTAAAGGAGTCTCCCGCTAATTTTTGTGACTAGGGAAGCCTCCCAAGGGACAGTTTGTTAGCACACCTATATCTGCCAGGAGGTAACACGGACCCAGATAGGGATACCAAAGGCCATGAGTTCAGACAGCACTGGGTACGGCTGGAGGGTCAGGAACCTGAGCTTAGAGACAGCCAAGCAAAGTCCCCAGGAGGCCCATAATGGGAGTCCCAAATGTGACCGAGCATCAGAAAAGGTGGTGTGGGGATTCAGCCCACACCCCCCTACTCTTATCCTCTGGAAATTCTGATTCAGTGGGTTTGAGGCAGAAAAGAAGGGTGAACTTTAACAAGCTGGTTTAGTCACTGCCAGATCTGGGGCCACTGATTCACAAGACAGAACACAGGTTCAGAAAATGAGGCTTGCATTCGATTTCGTTTCCAGCTGCAGCCTAACTCCTGAAGGACAGTTTTATTTTTTATTTTTTTAAAATGTTTTATTTATTTTTGAGAGACAGAGAGAGACAGCGTGAGCAGGGGAGGGCCAGAGTGAGAGGGAGACACAGAATCTGAAGCAGGCTTCATGCTCTGAGCTAGCTGTCAGCACAGAGCCCAACGTGGGGCTCAAACCCCCGAACCCGTGAGATCATGACATGAGCTGAAGTCGGACACTTAACTGACTGAGCCACCCAGGAGCCCCTGAAGGACAGTTTTAAGTAAGTCTTAAAGGTCTTTTGTGATGGTAAGAATAGACACGTGTGGCTAAAACATGACACAGTGCTCATTTAGCATCTCCATGCCTTAGTTTACCCAAATGCACAATAAAGAAATATCAGAGTGCTTTTTTGACATCTCGTAAAGTTAAACACATACACAGAGTGCTGTGAGCTCTTGGGAGGAGAGGAATTCTAGCTATTACTTAAAAAATTGTTTTTTCCTAATGTTTTATTTATTTTTGAGAGAGAGAGAGAGAGCGCGTCAGTGTGAGGAGGGGAGAGTCAGAGAGAGAGAGGGAGACACAAAATCTGAAGCAGGCTCCAGCTTCTGAGCTAGCTGTCAGTACAGAGCCTAACGCAGGGCTCAAACCCACAAACCACGAGATCATGGCCTGAGCCGAAGCCAGACGCACAACCTGAGCCACCCAGGTGCCCCTCCAGCTATTATTTTTAAAACTTTTAAAAAACATTTTAAATGTTTTTTATTTATTTTTGAGCAACAGAGAGAGAGACAGCATGAGCAGGGGATGGTCAGGGAGAGAGGGAGACACAGAATCTGAAGCAGGCTCCAGGCTCTAAGCTGTCAGCACAGAGCTCAACGTGGGTCCCGAACCCATGAATGGTGAGATCATGACCTGAGCCAAAGCCGGACGCTCAATTGACTGAGCCACCCAGCGCTTCTCCAGCTATTATTTTTAAAACAGCACTTTAGTGTAGCAGTTAAATGAAGTGCCGCTTTTTTGTTCTTGACTATCTTGAAGAGAAGATATAGTTCTTGAGTCATGAGGCCCATTGAAATCTCCTTAATTATTCATCTGAAAATTACTTGGAGCCGTGTGCATCACTCTTCTATGCTGTCAGAGGAAAGAGGCCAGCAAGACGCCTCACCCACCCCACAGACATGTTTGGTAGCCTCGACTCTGTCCTCGTGGTTAGCGGGACCAATTATCAATCAGTTCTTGTGAATCCTAATTCTCAGGAAGCTGATACAGGAAGTCTTAACAGAGCCCTTGGTGTGGAAATGGACGTGATCTCAAGTTCGTTTGGAACCTGGGAAACTACAGTGTATTTAAACTGTGAGGGGCTTCTGGGTGGCTCAGTTGGTTAAGTGTCTGACTTCAGCTTATGATCTCTTGGTTTGTGGGTTCGAGCCCCACATCAGGCTCTGTGCTGACAGCTCGGAGCCTGGAGCCTGCTTCAGATTCTGTGTCTCTCTCTGTCTCTGCCCCTCCCCTGCTTGCGCTCTCTCTTTCCTGCTCAAAAATAAATATTAAAAAAAAAACTGCGATCGGCTTCCCTGTTCTCCCCCACATCCATAAAATACCATTTATGCAGAAAGACACCCAAAGTCCTGAACAAAGACTGAAGATGATAGAACTTAGTGTTGCAGTTTAGCAATGAGTCCTCGGGGAAATACTCCCAGTAAAAAAAAATCCAGCAAAGAAAAATTATTTCCCTGCTTCAGTGGGACCTGGGGTCTGGAAAAGGAATAGTCTCCCTTATCAACTGAATTGGTGGGGATAGGGGACCTCAGCTGTATGTCAGATTGGTGGCTTTGTGACCTAGGAAGGCTGGGGCTGGTGTAGGGGGCAGGGATAGGATTGTTGGCGCTTCAGTTTTGGGTTGGAGACTTTCAGGTAAGAGGAGACAGGAAATGGCAGGGGCAGTAGTTGAATGGTGGGCTAAGATACATCCCTCGGAATCCATGAGTGTAAGCTTACTGGAAAGAAGCGTCTTTACTGATGTATTTTATGTTAAGGATCTCTAGGCGAGATCCTCCTAGATTAGAACAGGCCCTAAGTCCAATGGCAAATGTTCTTAGGAGAGAAGAGAAGGAGAGAAAACCCAGAGAAAACTGTGTGATCGTGGAAACTGGATCCAGCATCCAGAAGCTGTTAGAAGCAAGGAAGGAGTCCCTCTCAGAGCTTTTGGAGGGAGCGTGGCAATGCGGACACCTTGCTTTTGGACTTCCAGCCTCTAGAACTGTGAGAACAAGTGTCTGTTGTGTGAAGGCACCAGTTTGTGGAAACTGATCACGGAGCCTGAGGAAATCAACACGTCGGGTGAGAAGCCCGGGGGACCAGCGCTGCCAGCCCAGGGCTGGAGTCCCTCCTCTCTGATCCACGGACACAAGTTATCTGCCCGTCTCCAGTCTGACGAATTCTCCGTCACTAAACAACACACTATTTTTTTTCCTTCCTGTCAGAGCAAATTCAAGAAAAACACATTCTGAGGCCATGTATTTTTCATCCAAAAAAATTTTTTTTTGGTAATAAAATGCTATAATGATCTAGGAAGATACTCATGAGATACTGTTAAGAGAAAATAGGAGGTTTTGAAGATGGTATGTATAGAACTATACTGTTTTGGTCAAAAAAAATACACAAACTTAGGAGGAGATACTTAAAACATCAATGGCTATCTATAGATACTAGGTGATTCTTATTTTATTCTTTTTGCCTATAAATATTACTTATGTTTTTATTATTTTATTTATTTTTAAGTGTTTTTTAAAGTTTATTTCTTTATTTTGAGAGAGAGAGAGCACAACAGGGAGGGGGAGAGAGCGAGAGAGAGCAAGAGTGAGCGCACAACAGGGAGAGAAACAGAGAGAGAGAGAGTCCCAAGCAGGCTCCACACTGTCAGCGAGGAGCCCGACACAGGGCTCGATCTCACAAACTGTGAAATCATGACCTGAGCCGACATCGAGAGTTGGACACCCAACTGAGTGAGCCACCCAGTGGCCCCCTTAATTATGTTTTCTTTAACATATGCATTTCTTTCGAAATAGAAATATTTTCTAAGTAAAACAGATAACTCCTAAATCTGTATCTAAACCATGATGTTCCTAAACTTTAGTCCTTTGCCTTCAGTTATCTCTCTATAGAAATGAGCCCTGTTCCTTCCTTTGGTCATTAATAAAATGATTTCCCTCAGTCGTCCGGACCTAAAAACTTATGGTCTGAATAAGCTTCCTTTATAACCTTAGCATACCTAAGTGTTCAAAACTGTGGAACAGTAAATAGTCTCAGAAGCCAAAAATGTATGTATATTATTATATATGTATTATACATATATATATATATATATAATTTTCTTTTATAATCAGAGAACTGTGCAAAACTGTTCTCTTATTATTTCTTACCAAGATCATGGTGATTTCCACATCAATCCATGCAAAGAACATGTCCAGGCCTCATCATTTTTGGCCTCCAGGTGCTCTGGTGCCATTGACCTCGATCTTCTAGAATGCTCCCTTATGGGTTCCTGGGAGCGCTCCCCACTCCTACTTCTACTTTTCGAGTTTTCTTCCTACTTCTCTGACTCTACTGTCTGTTCCGTAAACATATTCTACTCTCCCCAACCTCATTTCCTCCTGAACCCTTTTTCTCTCTCTACTTGTACCCATGGCTTTAATCGACTTCATGCAAATGACTCTTAGATTTCCACCCCCAATCTTCACCTCTCCTCGGACTGCTTGCCCACCTTCCTCCTGTGTATCTTCGCTTGGATTTCCCAAAGGCCTGCCCCAACCCAAATCCATCATCCCTCACGCCCCCCACCCTGGTCCTTTTCCAGTGTTTGCCATCCTTGTGAATGGTTCTACTAGTTACACAAGCTAGAAATGGTAGGCACCATCCTTCATGACTAACTCTCTCTACCCTCCTATTTCCAATTTGTCACCAGGTCCAATGATTCTTTTCCTTCTAAATATCTCTCAAAAGGGGCCGTTATGGCTTAAACTCCTATCATCTCTCACCTGCACTATTGCAATGGTCTCTTAACCTGCCTTCCATATCAGTCTTGTCCCCGTATTCCATTCTCTATTCTGTAGTCAGAGAGGCTGTCTCGAAAGGCAAGCCTGTTAATGCCACTCGTCTGCTTTTCAGGACCTGTCCCCACCCTGCAATTGCCTGAATGATAGAAAACAAAGACACAAGCAAACAAAGGGCACTTCCTGAGCATAGGCTGCAAGGTTCTGCATAGACCTTGAGAATTTCTTGGTCCCAAAGCTCCCTATCTCCTAACTTTCTCTGTCCCAGTCACACGAACTTCCAATCGCTCCTACTTGCCCACACGGTCCTTTCTACCACAGGGCCTTTGCATATACATTCCCCACCCTCTTTGCTTAGTTGACTTCTATTTATCCTTCACATTCGAGGTCAATGCTTCCCTGGCCTTCTTTACCAGGCAGATCCACTCATCCTCTGTCCTGTGTTGTATATTTCTCTCCCCTTTAGCACACGTGAAAGCTTTCATTTTGGTTTAGAAGAAGTGGTATTGCCTTTTATTATTTTAATTTAAAAGGGACTTCTACTCATTGTGATCATGTCACTTCACCAAAACCCCCAGGTACTTCCTATGATTAGGTGATTTTGGGAGGCCTCGCTGATGCTGAGCTGGAAATAGAAATCGATGCCCACCCTTTCTACCCTTTCTTTAGCTGGCATTTTTGGAAAACAGCTAGTGACTCAGTAAAGCACTTTGAAGTCTTGGCATGAAAGTTTGGAGGCAGTGATATTTAGAAACAGGATGCCAAAGTGGGATGTGAAGTTGGCTTTTCTGGACCCAGAGTATCTCTTTCCCCCTTTTCTACAAATCTGGAGAGTCATTCAGGTTAACAGGCCACTCCTGGGAAGAGAAAGATCCTCCTGGGAGCAAACTCAGACCCTTTGGCGATTTCATGAGAATTACTGTAATCAAGGAAACAACTTGTAGGGGGCACCCTGGAAGCTGGAAGATTTGAAGCTTGATGGAAGATTTTGTTCTAATTTTATGTTTCTGAAAATCAGGGTGCACATATGATGCGGTAGCGTCTTTCTGTCTTCAACAAAAGCTATTTTTAAACTGACAATGCAGTTTTGATTTGATGGACTCTCAGCACCTTGTCAAACAAAGATAAGAGGCTGGCAGGCCTGGGAGGTGTCGGAGGGTGCCAGTCTCCTGGCACTGGACACAGGGTGCCGAGGGAGGTGAGTGGGGCGCTGGAAGGAAGGCTCTGGAAGGAAGGCTCTGGCGGTTCTGTTACCAGGCACACAAATCCCAGCTTTGCATGTCGGCCATAAGTGTCTTTTCCAATCTTACCTGACTTTATGGTTTGATCAGAAGTTGTTCCCTGCTCCCGACATGACCCATGTGGAATTTTCTGGCATTACATGTGCTAGAGGCTCTGTGAGTGATACAATCACCTTTCTCTTACTTTCGAAATAAACGAGATACTGGGAATTTCAGCAATTCATCTGCCAGACCACATCTTCCAAGCTTCTTCTCGGACTCAGGACCGAAGTACTTCGACAGCCTGCATAACCCGCTTTAGTGTGGGAAGGTATGGGCACACAGGACAAGACTGGTCAGCCCGTGGAAGGTTGTGTAGTTGTGGATTTCACAGAACAAAGCCTCCACCCAAGTTGCTCAAAATGCTGCCTGTCAGACATCTGAGAGGAGCAGTGAGTGGCGGCGGCAAAGCTGTGCGGAGTTGGTGGCTCTAGCTTCCCCGGGGAAGCTCGGCCAGGCACCTGCTGGCACAGAGAAAGAAGCAGCGTCTGTCACACAGCAGTGGGCCCGCTGGGCTCACGGCCAAGGTCTTTGGCCTGCTGGGCGTCCGTCCTGGTTCCTCTCCATTTGCCCGGTTTCCAAACCCACTCTCTGCCCTTCTCTGCCTTGTTCTGGGTCCCGGAAGGCCAGTCCCTGAGAACCGCATCCCTGGGCCGCCTTGCCAGCCGCCTCCTGTTGTGTTCAGCCAATGGGAAGCGTGCAGGGGCGGGGCAGTGGGAGAAGACAGAGGTCAGCAGGCCTCTCCTCCGCCCACCCTTGCATGGTGACGTGACCGTCCTCTCTGTGACCACAGCCCTCTCCTCGGGCCACCATGCTGTTCCCGCCTGTGCTTGCTTTTCCCTGCAAACAGGTTTCTTTAGCTCTGACCACACCTTCCTTAAAGCCTCTCCAGTTGAACCACCTGAACAGAATTCTGTCTCCTTCCATGAGCTCAACTGATGGCGTGGACTATGCTGGATTCAAGAGGAGTGAGCATACCGGAGTTCGTGACAGTCCCCGAGAAATTTCACTCGCTGTCTCCGTGCAGATCATTTGGTCACACGTGCCCCTCGGCCTTCACATTTCATCCCCGGTGGTCCTTCCCTCTCACCCCCCTGCCCCCGCCCCCCATCTCACAACCTCAAACCTGTCCTGCCTCTCATGCTCCGGGGACTTTTCTCTCCCACTGAGCTCTCTCCTTGAAAAGTAGATTTTTAGTGAACTGACCAGAAGGGTCTTATCATCATACCCTTTCTTTTTTCTCTAGGTTCTGTTTTATGGGGTGAGGCCAGCGTAAGTATGTTCCATCAGCGCCTGGGGTTGGTGTCTGTCTCTCACACCTGTCCCTTCCTCTCATGCTCAGCCAGTTGCCCATTGTGGCTTTTTGATCTTTTTCCCACGCACCCCCATGCCCTCGCCTTTCCTGCTACCTCGTCTCCAACCCATATCCTGGTCCACTTCAGTGGACCCTGTTGCTTCTGAAGCTGTCATTCCTCACAGAACACAGTGACCCTGGTCCTACTGCCTATGGATTTGAGTACAGCCCCCTTGGATCACGCCCTGACTTGTCCTCCTGGTCTGTCTCTTGTTACTTCTTGAGAGGATACAGACCACACTCTATGTTCCCAGAAGAAATCTCCCCTCTTCCTGCCTTTGCTCACACTCTTTTATTTTTCTTAAATTTTAATGTTTATTTATTTTTGAGAGAGGAAGAGAGAGTGTGAGCATGGGAGGGATGGAGAGGGAGATACAGAATCTGAAACAGTCTGAGCTGTCAGCACAGAGCCTGATGCTGGGCTCGAACTCACAAACTGCGAGATCATGCCCTGAGCCAAAGTCTGATGCTTAACCGACTGAGCCACCCAGGTGCCCCTCTTTTTTTTTTTAAGTTTATTTATTTATTTTGAGAGGGAGAGAATCCCAAGCAGGCTCCTCACTGTCAGTGCAGAGCCTGGTGCGGGGCTTAAACTCCTGAACTGTGAGATCATGACCTGAGCAGATACCAAGAGTCGGATGCTTAGCCGACTGAGCCCCCCAGGCGCCCCTTTGCTGACACTCTTCCCTCCCTATGAAGTGTTCTTTCTTTCAGTCCAGGAGATTGAAAGCCAACCTGATTTTTGGCTCACATCGAAAGCCTCTTCCTCCGTGACGTCTTCTCCAATCTCACCAGCCACAAGCAAGCTCTTCCTGCCCTGGGCTCCCGGCTTACAGAACTCACATTTACCAACGGTGAGCCCACCTGGCCCATCCACTTGCTTCCTCTCTACAAGCTAATCAATGGGAAATTAAATCATGCGGGGAAAGGTCACCTCAGCTGGAATTGGGAGCTGGAACTCCGAACTCAACCCGCTTATTGACCTTGGAAATGATTTAGTCTTTCTGAATTTAGGTTCCCTCATCCACAAAGTGAAATGGTTGGACTGAGTCTCCTTGGAGGTTCCCATCGGCACGGAGGCTCTACAAACTTTCCATCTGACCTCCAAAGTATAGCCTTTGAGGTCCATTTATCTTCTGTCCTTGCTTCTGCCTCTTCTGTGAAGGGGATGAGAACTGGACAACTCGGTGTCATTTTAGTAGCCGGAGGGCTACCCAGTGATGGGGCGGGCACTTCAATCCAGGGTAACAGCCTGGGTTTGGGTGAGCAGGTTGGAGTTTGAACCCTGCTCCATGTTTTTCAGCTGTGCAAACCGGGGCAACTAACCCTTGCCTATTTCAGTTGCCTCATTTACAAAATGAAGATGAAACATATCTACCTCACAGGGCTGCTGACCATGAAGACGATAACTGAATGAAAGTTCTTGGGCTGCTGCTCCATGACGAACACTGAATAAACAGAAGCATGGGCCATGCGGACCTACCTCCTACTAGACAACCTGCAGAAACTGTTTAACTAGGAGTGAGACTCCAGCGTATGGTTCTCCATCCTGGGTGCACATTAGACTCATGTAGGGAGCTTCGAAAACCTTCCATTGCCTGGACCCCAGCTGAAATGGATAGAATCAGAGTGTCGGGAGAGTGGGGAGCTCTGGCGTCAGTATTGTTTGAGAGGCCCTCCAGGTTATGCTAATGTATGGTCAAGGCTGTGAACCATTATTCTAGTGAGTATTTCATTGACCACAGGAGAGGAAAATCCACATGTTGAATAACTCATTCTTGAGTCATGCTTCAGAAAAGTTTGAGTTACTTGGAAAAGAAAGCTCTACTTCTCCAGTTGAGGCTCAGTAATTAAACTCATGTTTACTTCCTCCACTCTTCCTGGTAGGTCTAGATATAGAGCTCCCTGCCTGGCTAGAAATGGCACTTATGTAATGACTAGGTGACCTATCCTCCCTGACATCTGAAGTCATTGTAGAGGTGTCCAAGTCTACCGGCATTCTTTTTTTTAAAATTGTTCATTTATTTTTGAGGGGGTAAGGGAGAAGCAGAGGGAGACACAGGATCTGAAGCAGGCTCCAGGCTCTGAGCTGTTAGCACAGAGCCTAATGTGGGACTTGAACAAATGAACCATGAGATCATGACCTGAGCCGAAGTTGGACACTTAACAGACTGAGCCACCCAGGCGCCCCCAAGTTCCCCAACATTCTAACGATGGTATGGATTTCAAATTCAACAGCTCTAGTCAACTACTTTCTTCAGGTCCCTGTTCTGAACTGGACCTATACAGAGCATCACCATGGAAAAAATAGGTTTTTCTGCTTGAGGGCCAACCCTTCTTTTGAAAATTCGTACCTTCTCTCTTTAGGTTATGATCAATGAGAGAGGTGGTGAACAATTGAGATTCGTATCCATGGAAAATGTGTATCGGATCTGGATTTAGAGTCTTCTTAGGGGTGGCAACAGCACTTTCTATGAATCTGTTAAGTTTTTTTTGGTGATATTAAGATACTATTCCTCTTTTGGGAAGGAGGAAAGAAACTGCTTCCATTTCCAGAATATTTGTTCAATGCTGAGCCAACAGGTTTCCAAACATGAGAAAGTAAAATGATTAACTGCCTAACTTTCATTTTTTGGGGGTTCCAGAGGAAGGAAACAAAAAGTAGTTCAAGCCTATTCTAGACTGGAGTAGGGGGATACAGAAGCCCTGGGTAGGGGGGGGGGTCTGCCCCCTGGGTTTCTATCCCACTGAAGAGTAGTGGTCCCTAAAACCCAGTTGGGTGTCTGCGGTGTCCTTCTGGGCTCTTCTTGATCCTAACAATTTCTGAAACACTCCGACCATCTGGCACTGTGGCCTTCATGGAAAATGGAGAAAATAGAGAGGAAGCGAGGGGGGAGCCAGATAGGAGAGGAATGTGGGAGAAGACGTGTTGGGGCCCAGTAGGCCAAGAAACCTCCTGCATAGCGACCGTTGACAGCACTATCTCTGGGGCACAGGAGAGTCTATATAAGTGACTCTGATGGCTATGCCTCTGGGGTGCAGGTGAACTATTTGGGAAGTTGCGGAACTAGTTGGGAAGCTGTGAAACAACATTTGGCCTCCTGGGCTGCACATGTATGTGGCTTATGTTTATCCTGTCTATGATTTTCTCGTTGCTTTGCAAATAGGCATATACTTTTAAGTATTGAATCAACTTGGGTCAGTTAGTGACACCAGCTTTCCCTTACATTATTTCTGTTCCCAGCTCATTGCCTGCTGTTGGGGGCAAACACAATCCTCTGTCTAAAATTTACTTCTTGGATGATAAGCATCTTGCCCAGACATAACTGCTAAAGGGCCTTGAGGAAAAGAAAGTTCTTTGAGAGACAGACTCCCCCATTCCTGTTTTTTTTTTTTTTTTACTTCTGTTCTCACGGCTATTCTCTCTTTTGTGATAAAAAATGATCTGTCCCAGAACATGTTTTTACTCTTTCAAGGACCATAAACTAGGTAATCATTAAAGAAAAAATGTAATCACAAATGGTATATAAGACACTGACTATCTTAGTAAAGTGTGGTATTACCACCGTTCACATCGTCTGTCTTCTTTCTTATAGATATTGCGCCGACACCAACCCCCTACTCAGAGACCTTTCGACTGGGGTGCGTGGGCTGGTCCCCTGCAAAGACGGGCAGAGGAGACCTGCCTCCCTGCTGGATACCCACCTAGTCCTGTGGGGAGGACTCAGCAAGTGTGGTGGCTTCGTCGTGTGTTAAGTTGGCTGGCCTATATTACCTGTCCCAGAATTCCCTTCCTTGCATATTTCCAGTTAGGGTGGGCCCCAGAGACACTTTCCACAAGCCTGCGGGGCATCCATATTGCACTTGGCAGCCAACGCCATGGCAACCCCTCCACATTATCACTTATCCGCTGGCTCATGTCACTGTGGCCAACAGCCACTTGACTGGGACCCTCCCTCAGCTTTTCCAACGCCAGGCTGGGAGGGTGTGGAGCTCTGTGAAAAAGGGGCCTAGCGTCTGAATCCTGTGGGGTACCCCATCATCATGGAGGTTGGGTTTCAATCTGTCCTGTAGGTTCAGGCATGTCCTCAGTGTCCCCCACTGTTGTAGTTCAGGCTACCATAACAGAATGCCATCGACTGGGGGCCTTAAGCTACAGACATTTATTTCTTGCAGCTCTGGAGGCTGGAAGTTCAAGATCAGGGTGCCAGCATCACTGGGTTCTGGTGAGAACCTCTATCTGGCCCACAGACAGCCACCTACTTGTGTGCTCACATCTTCCTTGTGCCCTTTCTCATAAGGGCACTAATCACATTCAGGAGGGCTCCACCCTCCTGACACAGTTACCTTCCAAAGGCTTCAGGTCCAAATGCCATTGCACTGGGGGTTAGGTTTCCACATATGCATTCTGAGGGCTACACACATTCAGTCCATAGCTCTCGGCATCTACCTTCCCTTCCAGGCTCTCAGAGCTGTGAGTTGCAATTTCCAGCATCAGATGCAGAGAAACAGCTTTACAGAGACTGTTTCACCAAAGTCTCCAATTGTGTAAGGTCAGATCCCTAGAGTGAATGTACATGCGTGTGTGGATGTGTGTGTGGATAGCCTAGTGGCTCTGCTTCTCTGATTAAGCCCTGGCAGAATCACAGGAATGAATGGAGGCGACTGTGGCATAAAGGGCCAGCACCCTTGCCCTGCATTGGCAGGTCTGGCTCCTTCCAGGTCTAAGGGTGGACTGGACTCTAAGCCAGGCCAGTCCTCAAGTGTGTCCAGGGTGTCTCAAGAACTGGAACTGGGAGGTCACTCTCTGCAGGTGTGGCAGCTGTGAGAAGCAAAGCCGGGCAGCTTCTGGCCACTGTGTTAGTCTGCTAGGGCCAATGTAACTAAATGCCACAGTTCTGGAGGCTGACAGTCACGGTCAAGGTGTCAGCAGGTTTGATTTCTCTGGAGGCCTCTCTCCTTGGCTCATAGATGGCCATCTTCTCCTTGGGGCCTCTCGTGGTTTTCCTCTGTGTGTGCATCTCTGTTGTCTCCTCCTTTTCTTGTAAGGACAGGAGTCACAGTGGATTAGGGCTCTACCCCAGGGCCTCATCTGAACTTAATTGCCTCTTTACTTATTTAAAACATTTTTTTAAATGTTTATTTTTGAGAGAGAGAGACAGAGACAGAGTGTGAGTGCTAGAGGTGCAGAGAGAGGGAAACACAGAGTTTGAAGCAGGCTCCAGGCTCTGAGCTGTTGGCACAGAGCCCGACGGGGGAACTCCAGTTCATGAACTGCAAGATCATGACCTGAGCTGAAGTTGGATCCTTAACCCACTGAGCCATTCTGGTGCCCCTTAATTGTCTCTTTAAAAGCTCTGCCTCCAAATATAGTCACATTCCAAGGCACTGGGGTTAGGACTTCAAAGGACACAAATGTGGTGGGTTTCCTTTTTACCCTTTGGAGAAAGTCTGTCTGCAGCAAAAGAGAACAATGTAGCAGATACCTAGAGAGATGCGGGACCAACAGGTAGAAAGGACCCACCGCGTCTGAGACAGAAGAGCTCAGCTCTGTACAGAATCGTGTGCAAAATGCTTTTGCGCGCAGCTCCTGGCACAGTTTACTTTTCATTGCCAGCACGCAGAGTGCCTGATGGTTCCTCCAATAGCATGATCAGGCCCCTAGATCAGTGTCTTACCCACTGAGCTTCCTGGTGTCTGTGCAGGATCCTGTGATAGCTGGACTACCTCCCAGGCCACGAGAAACGGACTGATGTTCGCATGAGTCAGAACGGCTCACAGTCAGCTTGCAAGATGCCTGGTTTTCTCTTCTTATTTAAAATCATCTGCGCCAGGGGCACCTGGGTGGCTCAGTCAGTTGAGCGTCCAGCTTCAGCTCAGGTCATGATCTCGCGGTCATGGGTTCGAGCCCCACATCAGGCTCTGTGCTGACAGCTAGCTCAGAGCCTGGAGCCTGCCTTCAGAGTCTGTGTCTCTCCCTCTTTCTCTGACCCTCCCTCGCTCATGCTGTCTCTCTCTCTCTCAAAACTAAATAAAACATTACAAAAAAATTAAAAAAAACCAAAATCATCTGTGCCATTTCACCTCCTGGTGCCATAAATTTTTTTTCCCCAGAATGTTCTTGCTGCATTGTTATCAACTCCCTCTTCATAAACTACAGGCTAAATTTATGTTATTAGATTACTGTGATTCATCCCTTAATATAACACCCAGTGCTCAACCCAGATATCATATCCAGTCAAGAATGTGTCCAGCTTCCAGAAATCTAATTGCAGTTTTGTAACATGGCGATCAACCAACCCATGTTTACTGAGCTCAGGTCATAAATGAGGCTTAGGAGTAGAGACCACAAGAGATTCTAAGATGGCCAGGACAGGCTCCCAGCCCAAACATGCACCGTCTGGGTAAGCTCAGGGGACGAGGCACTGCACCAGAAAATTATTACACCTTAGAGTCAAGGTCAATGCGTAATTTTAGTACTGATTCATCCCCTTGGCCAAAGGGGCAGGAATCCCAAATGACAGCCATGCACAAGCATTGAAATGGCTTAGGGTTGTCTCTTGGATACCCTGGCCAGCTGGGCAAATCCGTAGCTTTTCTCTCCCAGCGTTTACATCCAGTGCCTTTGATACATTCCGAAACAACTTAACCACGTCACAGAAATGGAAGTCTCCAATCTTTGTTTGCTATTGTACTGTTTTTGAACAAGTCTGTTGAGGTTCTCTATGTGGGCCCTGGGTGGCCTCTCAGCTTTGTCTGTGGCTGACAGTGCTCTGTGCTTGTACAAATATTTGGAAGGAGCTGAAAAGAGGTACGGCCACAGTGAGTGGAACCTGTCTTGTTGACTGCTGATATACCCTGCTTACCACCTTGAATACTTAAGGTAAAAAAACACGGCTGGTGCGAAATACAGCCTGTTGCATGAAGATCACTTCACAGAGTAGTACAGAGGAAGGACCCTAGGCTATTATTAGGAGCCCCTAAAGTCTAGCCCTATAAATGTGAACAATTTAGTTTGGCTGCCTATAGCAGAAAGAGTAAAAGAAAAATGCGGGGTGGGGGCACCTGGGTGGCTCAGTTGGTTAAGTGTCTGACTTCGGCTCAGGTCATGATCTCACGGTTCAGGAGTTCGAGCCCCACGTCCAGCTCTGTGCTGACAGCTCAGAGCCTGGAACCTGCTTCAGATTCTGTGTCTCCCTCTCTCTCTGCCCCTTCCCCACTCACACTCTGTCTCTCAAAATAAATAAATGTTAAAAAAAGAAAAGAAAAACAGGGACATGAGTATGTCAGGCATTTTTGTGTCTTATAATGAGAAATCTGGAAATAGGCAGTTGAAGACTCTACGAAGCATCAGAAACCAGACCCTTTCTAGCTTCTTAATCCATTATTCTTAGAACTTTGGTTCTCAGGCTGACAAGATAGTTGCAGAAGCTTAGATGCAGGAAGAAGGAGGAGCCGAAGGGAATAGAAAACTGGCAGCTGATTGCGCTTTCTCCTCCCCGATGGTTAATTGCAGCTGTCAACTCTGGGACATGGGCACCTAGATCAGGGCTCCCCCCGCTGTCTGAAAGTACAGCATTCCTATGAAGCCGTTTATAAGCTGAAGTGGCATAAAGTGAAGGGCATCCTGGTTTTTTGAAAATTCCCATTACCCCTCTTCACCCTAAAACTCCTTTTTAACATTTTTCTTTATTTTTGAGAGACAAAGAGAGACAGAGCATGAATGGGGAAGGGGCAGAGAAAGAGAGAGACACAGAATCCAAAGTAGGATCCAGGCTCTGAGCTGTCAGCACCCACAAACCATGAGATCATGACCTGAGCCAAAGCTGGATGCTCAACCAACTGAGCCAACCAGGCATCACTCACCCTCTTCAAAAAATTTTTAATGTTAATGTATTTTTGAGAGAGAGAGAGAGAGAGAGAGAGAGCGAGCAGGGGAGGGGCAGAGAGATAGGGAGACAGAGGATCCGAAGTGGGCTCTGTTCTGATAGCAGAGAGCCTGATGTGGGCCTCAAAGTCATGAGCCATGAGATCAAGACCTGAGTCAAAGTCAGAAGCACAACCAATAGAGCCACCAGGGGCCCCAGAATCACCACTCTCTTACGTACATCAGAAAACCACAAAAGATCTGGGGTCCTTCATGTACTTCTGTCAGTTAAAGGCCTGGGACCTGGTGAAAGAAAGCACACAGAGAGAAGAGGTCTGGGAACTCTGAGACAGAGGCCTGTAAGAGGAAGAGCATTCAGCCAACGAGGAGGCATTGCCAATGAGCCAGGAGGACAACCAGAGCGCTCAGTGAGGAACCTTTCAAGAAGAGGAAATGATACCTGTCAAAGACTGCTGAGAAGTACATCCATCTTTGGATCAGTAACATGGGGGTTGTTATATAATAAAGAATTTGGCTGTCTGTGTCCTGGTAGAGAGACTAAACCGTTTTGCCCAACAAATAGGGGTGTCTTTGTTCTCGATGGTGGGCTCCTAGATAACTTATGGTATTAGAATGACTCAGGATGGGGGTTGGCCATGCTTGGAAGACCAGCCATGTGATCAGAGGTTGGGGCTTTGAGCCACGTGATACCAAGCTGATCTCCTGACAGTGGGGAGTAAAGAGCAGCTGGAGACTAAGTTCAACTGTGTGGCCAGGGATTCAATCAACCCTGTTTACTACTGAAGCTCCGCAGAATTTCCTGGAGGGCGAACACACCGACACACTGGGGGTGTGATGTGCCCTGATTCTACAGGAAAGGGCTCACATGCTTGCTTTCAGGGCCCTCCCAGACCTGGCTCTCTGTGTTTCTTCATTTGGTTTGTTTGACTTGTATCCTTTGCAATAAAACTGGAATCATAAGTATAGTGCTTTCCAGAGTTCTGGAAGTCCTAGTGAATTATCAGAACTGAGTACTGTGGAACACCAGAATTTGTAGCCGATTGGTCAGAAAGGGGCCCAGGGGACCCCTGAGCCCACAGCAGTCTTGTGGAGGACTGAGCCCTTCACCTGTGGGGTCTGCACTAACTCCATGTGGTTAGCTTCAGAATGAATTGCAACACTGCAGGGGGCCCTTAGGAGCACCGATGGGTGGGAGTTTCATGGTGTGGTGGGGCAGAAGCTTGATTGTAGAAGGTTAGAAGGTTAGAAGGAGAATATGAAGAAGAAAGTGGAGACACAAGTACCGACAACTGCCCTGGGGCATTTTATTGGGAAGGGGAACAGAATTCTAGTGAACGCCCTCAAATGTTGATTAATTTACAAGAATTAAAATCCTAGGCATGCATTGGGAAGCGTTGTTTTGAAACGGTGGATTTGTGTTGGGTGGTCATGATTAACACATTGTATGGATACCCCAGTGGAGGAGAGGCGGAGGAAGAATGCTGTGAGAGGCACAACAGTTGGGATATTGGAGTGGCTCAGTTGATCTGAGGACAGAGGAAGGAGAGGCACAGGGTGGGGGAAAGCCATGAGAAGAAACAGATCCAAAGGTAGGGGGTGGGAGGTGGGGATGGGGAGGAGGAAGCCCAGACAGCAGATGGCCTCCGACGGTCCCAGGCACCAGACAAGCCCTAGCAAAAGAACCAGTTCCCAAGCAGATCAGCTGGGCTTCTCAGCTTTAACTGGCCGTGGGGTGACCAAGAGTGAGGAGTTTGTACTGAGTGAACTATGAGTTTGTGCCTCTCCCATGGTATTCCCAGCACAGTACTTGGCTTAGCATGGATGTTCACTAAGTGCTTGTTAAATGAGTGAAGCTTTAGTATGCTACCTACTTTATCTACCCCCTGCCCCAGGCCTTCAGATCATCTGTGTGGGAATTTAAATATCAGGACAATTTCCACTGGGTGGAGAAAGTGCTTGAGAGTCAAAACTGGATCATCATTTGCCAGGGATTTTTAAAAAGCCATGCCCGAACATAGATGACCCCTCAAGTCTCTGCCAACATAAGTTTCTTTGGTTTTATGATCTCCAGAGAGGCCAAGAGAAATCATAAGGGTGATGACAATTAGAATGTCAATAGTCAACACACACTGTCTACTTAGTAGTGCTTGGCACCTTGGTACACAACAGGCATGCATTCTTTCATTTAATCGTACCTATGAGGTAGGTGCCATTGTTATACCCATTTTACAGATTAGGAGACTGAGGTATAGAAAGAATAAGTGACTTGCTCACAGTTGTCCGCCTATAAGTGGTAAAGCCTTGACATGAAGGCTATCTTTCCTTTTTTTTCCCCCCTAAGTTTATTTATTGAGAGAGAGAGAGGACAAGCAGGGGAAGGCAGAGAGAAAGGGAGAGAATCCCAAGCAGGTTCCATACTGTCAGCACAGAGCCCACCTTAGGCTCAAACTCACAAAACCTTGAGATCATGACCTGAACTGAAATCAAGAGCCAAACGTTCAGCCGACTGAGCCACCCAGGTGCCCCAACATGAAAACTACCTTAACTACCAGGCCAGTGGTTCCGACTGGCTGCATATTGGACTCACTTGGGAGCTTTGAAACTCCCTAGTCCAGGGTCACACTCAGATCCATGAAATCAGAGTGTTTTGCCATTTGTTCAAAACCTGCTTAGGAGTTTCAGGTGTAATCTGAGAGCGGCCCCTTACTGGGAGGCCACAGAGAAACCGCAGAAAGAGGCAGACATTCCAGATTGGTAGGTGACAGGTTGAATGAGCAAGGAGACTTACAGGTGAGGCTTGTCTTCAGCGTCCTGCTGAGATCTTTACACCCACCAGCTGAGTCTTTAAACTTTATATACATGCCTTAACTGGGTTCAGTCACATAAGTCATCCAGGAGCTTTGATTGCCCAGGTTCAGTTCACGGGTCAACTGGTGGTCACACCCTTTTGATGATCTCCTCCAACACTTGGGTGGGGGCCAGGTGTCAGTATTGTTTAAGGATTCCCAGGTGGTTCCAATGTGTGGCAAAATTTGGGAACCGCTTATTAGGGTATATTGATTTTCAAAAGTAGAGGCCAATGGAAGGAACCCAAGTGTCCATCAGTAGATGGATGGATAAAGAAGATGTTGAATATACACAATGGAATATCACTCAGCTGTAAAAGAGAATGAGACAACATGGATGGACCCTGAGGGAATTCTGCTGAGTGAAACAAATCAGAGGAAGACAAATACTGTATGGTTTCAGTTGGAGGAGGAATCTGAAAAAAGAAACAAACAAAAGGCAGAAATGGCCCCATAGATACAGAGAAGAAACCGATGGTTGCCAGAGTAGGGGAAGGTGAGGAGAGTGGGGGATACAGGCTTCCAGTTATGCAATGAATGAGTCACGGGAATGAAAAGCACAGCATAGGGAATATAGTCAATGGAATTAAAATAGCATTGCATGGAGACAGGTGGTGGCTGTACTTGTGAGGGTGTAATGCAGAGAGCAGGTGAATTACTGTATTGCACACTTGAAAGTAAGGTAGCATTGTGGGTCAATGATACTTCAATTAAAAACAATAGAGGCCAAGTGCTTGACTGGGGTCTGCAGAGGGGAATACTCACCGTTTCCTGCCCCCCCCCCCCCCAGGTACAGGGCAGAGGATCTCAGGTGGGAGACATCCGAGCTGATGGCATTCCTTGGGTGGGTGCCAGGTGCCCCTTCCAGTGACAAGTTCTCATCTCTCATCTACAGGATCTGTGGGCCACAAGCTGAAATGTTGCAGAAGAGAGGATGAAGTGGCTCTATGATTTATCGTTGTTATTTTTGTCATCATTCTACAATTTAGATGAGCCAGAACAGCCGTGTTCATTTTAATAAGCTAATGAGTACTGTGGGAGAGCCTCCCCCAGCGACTCACGGTGATGTATTACATTAAATGTCAACTGCCAAGACCAGAAAGTTAAAAAAAATAAAAAAGTATCACCCCTCACTTTTCCTGTAATCACTCCTGCAGGGAAGTGGTCAGCTTGAGCCGGCTATTCCCGCTGAACATTTAGCCTATAAACTCAGTCTTGTCGCTTACAGAGAGTCCAGCCAGAGACACCGTCAATGGTGCCCCACCAGCGTCCATATGAAGACATTTGAAGGCTAGGGCTCGTCTGGATTGTGTGGTGTAGCAAGGTGAGGCCATCTATTATGGCCAATGAAACAAGGCAGACAGCTGGAGGGTCGTGGAAATCACCAGGTGGTTGGCACCATCTGTGATATTTCAGGGCACTGAGTACAGAATGGCTTTGCCATGAGGGTGAGGGGTTACGTGCAAGACGGTGTGAGACAGACAATTAACGGTTTGGGAAGAGCACATGATATCCATACTCAGGTACAAGGTGGGTAAAGTGCATGTGACACTCACCACCTATCAGAGGACAGCCTGGCCTCTTCCTCTCCTCACATATGTGTTTACCCTCTGTTCCATTGAGGGAGTTGTTCTTTTTCTGGAACCTTCTCTGGCAAGGTTAAAAATGGCAGTGGGACTGAGGGATGGGCATGGAGTACCTGGGTATCTACGTGGTAGGGCAGATTTCCCTTTTAGGGTAAAGGAGAGGGCACTATTTATTAGCATCTGTGTTAGTTTCTCAGCTTTGGCTAATAATCATCACGCATTTAGCAGCTTAAAAGAACACCCATGGATTAACTCACAGTCTGTAGGTCAGAAATTTGGGGGCAGCCTATGTGGGTACTCTGCTCAGGGTTTCACAAGCTGAAATCAAGGTACCGGCCAGGCCGTGGTCTCACCAAGAGGCTCAACTAGGGAAGACTCTCTTCCAGTGCTCATTCAGGTTGTTGGTAGAATTTTGTTCTTGTTGCTGCAGGCCTGAGGTCCGGTGTCCTTGCTGCCTCTCAGCTGGTGGCCGCCTGCATTCTTTGTCGTGTGGCCTTCTCTATCTTCAATGCAGTGGAGACTGTCCTTCACAATCCAACTCTGTCTTATCAAGAGTCCTGTCACTCTTAATGTTACCTGATAAGGTCAGGCCCACCAAAGGTTATCTCCCTTTCTTAGGGCCAATTGATTTGGGACCTAAATGACATTCGCAAAATCCCTTCACAGAAGTACTTAGATGAGTGTTTTGTCAGATGACTGGAAGTGTATGTCCACCCGGGGACAACGGAATTTTGGGAGCCATTTACATAGCGACTTAGGCAAAGTTCCTGAAAGTGTGTCAGAGAGTGTGGGCAGCATATGGGTGCAAAAGTGAGGCTATTTCTGGGCACATCCTCATCTCTGAGGCTCCTTCTTGCACGACCCTTGGACCCTACTGCGGTCTACAAGGACAGACTCAGCATTGGCGATAAAGTCTTCACACACTTGTATTTGTTTTACGCACAGATCATGGAAACGCTAAAACCGTCTCACTAAGGAGACCTAAGGCTGAGCTTTCTGATCCATCTACCGAGGGACAGTTAGGGAGGGAGATTTGTTGTTCTTGCAGGAGGAGAAATACAGAAAATTTTTAATGGAAATGGTTTGATGACACCCCCACCTAGCAAGTGTGCATCACATGTCGCAACAATGCGCTTTACAATACACCCATCAGAGTCGTATTTAAAGGAAAGGATGAGTCACTTACTTCAGAGATTAGGCGAGGGTGGGTTGATTAGGAGATGCAGAATGAGGACTTTGCTCAGGAATTGTGGCCCAAGTGATGGACAAGGCCACCTCCCAGAAGTCTGTGGCAAAGAGGGACACAAATCAGAGGCATCTGCGGTGAGTAGGGGAGGATGTGGTCATCAAACAGGCTCCAAGACACAAATCCCGGGGGATTTCTGAACACATTTATTCATCCTTGATTCACTGATGTCTTTATTTTATTTCTTTTAAGTTTATTTATTTATTTTGAGAGAGAGAGAGCAAGCATGGGAGGGGCAGAGAGAGAGGGAGAGAGAATTCCAAGCACGCTCACGAACTGAGATCATGACCTGAGCTGAAACCAAGAGCCGGACACCTAACCACCCAGGTGCCGCTTGATTCACTAGCTCAATAAACGCCAGGCATTTGGCTGGATGCTGGTGTACAAACATGCTCCCTCCCCTAGAAGGACTTGTGGGACCAGGGCTGAAGGATATGCCGTCCTGGGGCGGGAGCTGTAAGCAACACTGTGAAAGGCGGTGAAGTCCAAAGCACACACCTAATTCGAATTGGGAGCGTGTGTCAGGATTGCCAAGCTGAGCCTCAGAGGGGATGAGAACCCTGTGACATGTATTTGTCCACTTTTAGGTGCAAAACAAAGAGACCCAACCAAAGCACGGGGTGTGCCCATCATTGGTATCGTGGGCACTCCTGTTTCCCGCCCGGAGCACTTTCTGCCTTGGCTCTCACACTCGAGTGTGCTACAGGAGCCCAGGGGGAACCTGATCAAACAGACTGCGGTGTCTCACTGAGGTCCTGATTGTCCAGTCGGTCCTGGTGGGGCCTAAGTCTTCTCATTTCTAACGAGAGCCAGGCCGTGCTAATGCTGCCGGGCGTCAGGAAACGACTCCATGTCATTCACCTCTGCAGATGGTGCGTGCAAAGGGTTAACAAAGAATCAGCTGGTTGGTAATTTTACAATGGACGTTGATGAATTTGGCCTTGGAAACAACTCACTGGAGTGAAGAATGGCTACCCAGAGGAAAGGGCCAGAAGTTTTCCTCCAGGGTCATGCGTGGTTAGGATTGTAGGAAGCTTGTGATCAAAGAGGAAGCCATTTGCCTGCCTGCGACCTCCCGTATGCCTATGTTGGTGACAGGGCAAAAGATAAAGCACTCAGTATTACCCCGAGTGACTCGGAGGTGATTAATACTCAGAGCTTCTGGAGCAGAAAAGGTGGGCATGCGAGATGCAATTAAGATGATAAAGAACCCCAAGAACCAACGCTTAGCAGCAAGCTGGGACGCTAAGCTGACGAAGGGGAGAGCTACCGCCTGTCTCTGGCTCTGCAGAGACCGCGGAGGAGATACAGAGATGGGGCTCATGATTCTGCCAGGCTCATCAGGATAGAGAAAAGAATGTAGTTGGAAAGGTTATTTTCAAGACATGGGCACTTCTTTGTCTCTCTCTGGAAGGAGGGAGTCACTGATAACGATGATGAGGGTTGCAGCAGGCAGGGGGTGGAAAAAGCAATTTGGTTTAAATTCAGGCTGTGTCTGGCTTGGCTGGTAATTGATAGAGGGAAGCAAATGACCCGGAGGAGGTACTCAGGGTGATTCATAAGCCTTGTGTGAAAGTCTACGGCAGCACAGGTTACACACACAGGGCCAGCCCTGCCGTGCGGGAGAAAATCCTTCCTGGGGCCGCTTCGCCTCCCCTCTCGGTGCTCCTTCTGCTATTCGGCCCCTCTGATCCCTCTCCAGGGCCAGATGCACCATAAAAATCCTCATTCCTTCAGCAAACTGTTGCATCATAAATTAATTCAATGGCAAATGACCAAACGGTGAATTAATGCATCTATTAGGTAAATGTCTTCACTCCGATAAATAACCCTATAATGGTGAGAGGGAAGCAGAGGGGTGGGACAGGTAGTGTGCCTTTGGCCCTTCTGGGGTCCACTGGCAGATTAGTGAGTCAGATTTTCAGGGCAAATGAGCCCTCTGAGAGGGTCTCTACTGACGGTGTCAATGGTTGCAAGAGCTGGGCTTATGTTAGTAGTAATAGTAGTTAGCCTACACCGCGTCAACACTATTTCTTTTCCTTTTACATTTTCCTAGCAGCCCTTTGAAGAAGATATTTATTATTATCCCCATTTTGTAAAAAGAGGAAACAGCAGGCACAGACAAGTTTAGGAACTTCCCAAGGTCATTGGCCCGTAAGTGGTCAAGGCAGGATTTGAAGCCGGATGCCCCTCCGTTCCACCTGCCTAAAGTCGTGCCACACACCTGTCCTCCCTGCTACAGGTCTGTGAATACACAAGTTCCCTGTCCCTTATCCTCCTGTCCTTCCCCCTGTGAACGCTGTGACGTGGTCTTATGATTTCCTATATCTGAAGGATCTAGAAAAATACTGGGCACCGAGTGGAAAATGATGTATGTGGAATAAATGAAGCAACCAGTGAAAATTTCAAGAGGGGATTTTTCCATCATTGAATTGTTTAACATTTCCCACTTGAGCCAGCAAGACTTTAACAAATGTTACCGCCACGAACACCTGATGTTAAAAAGAGTTGGCCAATACGCTTTTGACTATAGAAGCATCCAACAGACGCTTGTGTTTATAAGAGGGAAATGATTTTGCATCATCTAGAACTCTGTCACTGTTCTTTCTCCAACATTTTAGGATCTGGAAAGGATAGAGAGTCAACGAGAGCCAACATAGCAGGTGCAGGGCTGGGAGGAACTAAGGAAAGTGCTATGAATTGGATATAGGAAGCATGTGCCTGTGTGCACGCCCATGTACAGTGGGCACAAACGCCCATGTACAGTGTTTGGACATTAGTGTGTGTGTGTGTGTGTGTGTGTGTGTGAATTATCACTCAGAGTCTAGTCAGGAAACAGAATCCACACAAATGACTTTTTTTTTTAAGGTTTTAAATTTATTTTTAGAATGAGAGAGAGTGAGCAGGGGAGGAGCAGAGAGAGAGGAAGAGAGAATCCCAAGCAGGCTACGCGTGCTTGGTGCAGAGCTGAATGCGGGGATTGAACTCAAGAACCATGAGATCATGACCTGAGCCGAAACTGAGTCAGATTTTAAACCGACGGAGCCACCCAGCGCCCCCACGTGAGTTACTTTAATAGACAGAATTTGCTATAAGGAATTGATCAAACAGCTGTTGATCAGACCGAAAAAGCAAAAAGAGAACGCAGATGTGTTATTAGCCCAGAGAAGATCTCTGCAGGAAGCGGCTGGGAGCTCTCGGGCTCGGAGAATAAGGGGAGATGTTAGGGTCTCTGGAACCTGGAAGCTTGGATGGGGACCCACATAAGTGACAGACTCCCGAGGAGGGAACACAGACTGACCGCTGCTGTGCTACAGGAGCTGGGAGCTGGGACTCACATCTCTGGGGAGGGTGCTTCCCAGCAAGTGCAGGCACCTGAGAGCAGGGGTGAGGGTTCTGCGGGCCAGATCCCGGGACCGTGAAACCAAGCTGGTACGTGGGGCCACTGGCATCCAGAACCGACCTGGTGGTGCCGGGGTGAAGGGCAGGAAGAGAAAGTCCTTCTTCTCGAATGGCCTGCCAGCCTTCGTCCAATTCCACCAACTGCTGGAGCCTAGCAGGGAGGCAGCTGGCAGGGGACAAACAGAGCTGGTCAAGTTCTGGCCCGTATTCCTTCACACATTGTAGAAGAGAGTTTAGAGTTGAAAGCCAACACTTTATAACAGACAGAACAAGGCTCTTTACCATGGTCATGGTCCTCGTGCATGCTTTGCAGGAAAGTTAACATTTCTTCGGACTGACCTTGTGCACCAAGATGCTTATCACCAACCTCACTTGAAGGTTCCACATCAAAGAACACCGTTCTGTAGTCCAGTCCTCACCAGACAGAAGATGTGTCTATCTATCCTCTACTCTCAACAATACAACACTTATCCAGTTCAATAACAGTAAAATAGCTAACAATTATTGGTTACTGTGTTCCAGGCACCTAGTATTTACAAATAATATCCCATATAATCCCCATTGTAACCCTGTCAAAGGGTAATGTTACTATCTCTGATTTCTGGATGGGAAACGGAGGCACACAGGAATTAAGCAATTGACCCGATTTTCTAAGTTTATATATGGCTAAGGTCCAGGACCTGTGCCCTTATCTTTTCTACTTTATTGCAGCTGATTGTTTAGTGACTAGACCTCTAGACCAGCACTCAGCTGACGTAGGCACTAGAACAGAGTTATAGTTAGAGCAAGGGCTTTAGAACCACAGGAAGCTGGTTTCCGGTCTGAGGTACAAGTTTTTGCCAAAAGAGTGGCGCCGGACAAATGGATGAACCTTACGACACCTTAGTTTCCTCATCCTGAACAGGGGATGTTTGCCACTGAGGTTACTTTTAAGGATTAAATGAGATAATTCATATATCACTTAGTATTGCTTGTTAATAAGTTTTAATAGCAGATGGCTACCTAAAAATTATTCTCTTCCCCCATGTTCATCTGTTTTGTTTCTTAAATTCCACATATGAGTGAAATCATATACTTGTCTTTCTCTGACTTATTTTGCATTGCATAATACACTCTAGTTTCATCCGTGTTGTTGCAAATGGCAAGATTGCACTCTTTTTGATCGCCAAGAATTATTCCGCTGTACATATGTGCCACATCTTCTTTATCCGCTTATCAGTCAACGGACATTTGGGCTCTTTCCGTAATTTGGCTATTGTTGACAGTGCTGCTAAAAACATTGGGGTGCATGTGTCCCTTCAAATCAGCATTTTTGTGTCCTTTGGATAAATACCTAGTAGTGCAATTGCTGGGTCATTGGGTAGTTCTATCTTTAACTTTTTGAGGAACCTCCATACTGTTTTCCACAGTGACCTCATCAGTTTGCATTCCCACCAATAATGCAACAGCGTTCCCCTTTCTCTGCGTCCTTGTCCGTGTCTGTTCTTTACTGAGTTGTTAGTTTTAGCCATTTTGACAAGTGCGAGGTGATATCTCATTGTGGTTTTGATTTGTATTTCCCTGATGATGAGTGATGCTGAGCATCTTTTTATGTGTCTGTTAGTCATCCAAGTGTCTTCTTTGGAAAAATGTTGATGTCTTCTGCCCATTTCGTCACTGGATTATTTGTTTTCTAAGGGGAAGAAAAATAAAATAAAATAAGATAAAAACAGAGAGGCAGGCAAACCATAAGAGACTCTTAAATACAGAGAAGAAACTGAGGGTTGCTGGAGGGGATGTGGGAGGAAGATGAGCTAAATGGGAGATGGGCTTTAGGAGAGCATCTTGGAATGAGCACTGGGTGTTGGATGTAAGTGATGAGTCACTAAATTCTATTCCTAAAACCAATACTATACTACGTGTAAACTATATTGAATTTAATTAAAAAAAATAAATAATTATTCTCATTATTTCCCATCGTAGAAGGGAAACCCTTTGTACGTAGTGCCTGAGGAAGTGGTGGCCGGTGGCCCACGTCTAAGGCGGACCGCTAGCCAGTCTTCCGACCACTGGGCAGCTCCAGCCTCACAGGCCCCGGTGATCTTGGAGGAGCAGGAGGCTGAAGCCTCCTCCGGAGGTAAGAAGGGCAGAAGCTGCCGGTTGGCTATCTGTGGCTCGTCACATTTGCAATATGCAGAGGGCGGGACACAGCAAACGGCTCTGTCCTCCTCTGTTGGACACTGGGAGGAAGTCACTGAATCTGCTGCCTGAGGTCAGCTGCACGTTGCTGACTAGCTTCCCAGCACGTGTGAATTCATTACCCGGTTCAAAGGGACTTGCGGATATGATTAAGTGAGAAGTCTTGAGATGAAGAGGTGATCCTGGGTGGCTGGGTGGGCCCATTGTAATCACAATGCTCCTTATCAG
This sequence comes from Helogale parvula, assembly GCA_004023845.1. Taxonomy (NCBI): domain Eukaryota; kingdom Metazoa; phylum Chordata; class Mammalia; order Carnivora; family Herpestidae; genus Helogale; species Helogale parvula. The sequence continues at coordinate 52,789 of PJEM01004662.1, read as the reverse complement.
AGAGGGGGCAGGAGATCAGAGTGGGGAAGGGCAATGCGGTCATGGAGCCAGAGACAGGAGTGGCCGGGCCACGGGGCAGGGAATGCGGGCGCCCTCTAGCAGATGTGAGAGCAGAGGGCTGGATGCTTCCCCTGGGGCCCTCGGAAAGGCCGGGTCCTGCCAACACTTTGTGTTTAGCTCCGTAAGACTCATTTGGGACATCTCAGCTCTGGCACTTCAAGAGAATACATTTGTGTTGGGTTAAGCCACTATATTTGCGGTGACTTGTCACAGCAGTGACGGGAAGCGAATACACTCTCCGGCTGACTCAGTCATCCCTTTGTGATCGCTTTCAACCTCTGTGCTTTGTCTATCTGCACCTGTATCACTGCCCATGTCAGCCCCGACTGTGTTTGTCTGCTTTCTTGTCTCCCTTCCCTGTGAGACAGACAAACTCTTTGCAGGAAGGTGCTTCATGAGCCTCTGAGCCAGTCAGGCGCCTTAGTCCATAACAGGCTATGTAAACGTGGGTGACCTGAATTACTGTGGATGGACAAGAGTGGTCACCCACTCCTTTCTTAAGCCATCTTTTTTAAAAATATTTATTAATTTTTGAGAGAGACACACAGAGCATGAGCAGGGGAGAGGCAGAGAGAGGGAGACATAGAAACCCAAGCAGGCTCCAGGCTCTGTGTTGACAGCAGAGAGCCTGATGTGGGGCTTGAACTCACAAACTGTGAGATCGTGACCTGAACTGAAATCCAATGCTGAACCGACTGGCCACTCAGGCGCCCCCCTCTCTTAAGTCATCTAAAGTCTGTGACTCTCTTCTAGGACCTTCCTAAGTTACCCTCTTTGGCTTAAAAGCACTAAAGACGGTGTCAAGAATAAAAACTATACTCGGGAGCACCTGGGTGGCTTAGTCGGTTGAGCATCCAAATATTGATTTCAGCTTAGGTCATGAGCTCATGGTTCGTGACTTCAAGCCCCACATTGGGCTCCGTACTGGTAGTGTGGAGCCTGCTTGGGATGCTTTCTCTACCCCTTCCCTGCCTTCATTCTCTCTCAAGATAAATAAATAAACTTAAAAAAATTTAAAAACTATACTGTGGATGGGTACCCATGAAAACAACAGCATCCTTGGTCCCTTTGCTAGGCCATGGTCAACTTAAAGTTCAAAGCAATAATCTTCCACACATGAAGCAAGACTACAGAGGGTAGGGGAGAGAGAACACATGCAGAGCTACTTAGAAGAGGAGTATTAAACTTAAAATATAAGTGAAGCGAGAAGTGATCAAAATATGCAGCACCTGTTATTTTAAGGAAAATAAATTCATGAGATTCAGATTTCAGCATGACAGAGAAAAAGGGGGTGTTTTTTTGCCTTCTTCACAAGATGTTCAGCAAGGCAAATCTGTCAAAAAATGGGAGAAGAGGTCACACAGAAAGTCGTGGATGGAATTCGTTCTGTCACACGGCATCATCTCAATTAAAATATTACCGGGGGACTGTCATTTAGACTCGTCTTTCCAGAATCTTTTCTACAGAACCTTGACAGGGCTGATTTATTCAGCAGGAGAACCTCTGAAATCTTCCCATTAGGTTTGCAGTCTGAGATAATTAATATGTGAAATGGTCTATTGCCTTTATTTTGACAGAAGCTGTCTCCGATGGACGGGAACTGGAAAGTAAACAAAGCAGGGAGTCCTCTGGGATGTCCAGAGTTTGTCTTATTCTACTGGGTGGTGCCACATCTGGGATTCTTTTTATGCCACATGGGGGTCACAAGGGCCTGGAGCCCTTGAGTCCAGTCCCCTGTTGAGTCCACCCTAAGGTGAGGCCTTAGTAACGGGCCATGAGCTGGTAGAAGGCGTGTGGCCTAGGGGGAATGGCAGAGACAAATCACCTTGAAGAGCGACTGCTGGGCAGAGTCATACATCAGCAACAGGGGGCACGAGGCCAGGGGAAGACCAGATTTATTTGTGATGATGGCCAATTTCCATGGTGTAAATATTCCTACCATGGCTGATTTCAACTGGCTAGCACCATTGCTGAAAATTTAATGGCCAGCTCTTGGTGGTCAGCACAAACAGCTCTAGCATACCATTGCAGGGGTGGGGGGTGGGTTGCTAAAGGCAGGCGTCACGGGGAGTACACGACAGGCAGAAGTCCAAATTGAGAAGTTACAGGGATAGCCTAGAGGCAGGCGTAAAGCCTGAGCTTGCCGGGGAGGGTGTGTGTACAGACACCTGGCCCACGATTTGTGATCATTGCCACGTTTTTGCATTTGGCCAGCAAGCGGATGTATGGTGAGAGTCTCCAGAACTTCTGGAAAGAGCCAGGAGAGGATATACTGAGGCCAGATAATAACAGTGGTGACTTTGTGTTGCTTGTCTACTATGTGCCGGAGGCCATACTTGTATATATTACTTTTAACCTCCCTGACAACTATGCAAAGCTGGTGTTGTTATTGGCATTGCATTGGTGAGGCAGGTAAGGCGGAAGGTGGTAAAGGACTTGCTTGACATTGTATTGCTAATAAGTAGCAAAGGCTAGGATTGGAATCTGGGTGTTTCTGAAGCCAGTTGCTCCCCTCAAATGTGGTAGGAATGGAAGAGATGTTGGACCAAGGATCCCAGCTACTGGACTTTCTTTCCTAAGGGGAGGTGTCTCAAGCTTGCATCAAATGTAGATGAGATTCTCGGGCCGATTCACTAGGTTTGGCCTGGGGGCAGCACCTAAGGCCATGAATGATAGTCAGATGAAGTTTTGGGCACTGAGCCCATTTGTAGCCAGGCGTGAACCCCGCAGGTTGGGGGTCTAGAGAGCTGGATACGGCCATACAGGGGAGGGGGCTGGCGGAATGACGCAGAGTGTCAGAAGCACAGCTGGGAAGAGTGGGGTTCAGGGCAGAGTTCCCCGCCAGGAAGGAAGTGCACAGTGGAAGGGAGTTTCAGCCATGTGAGAGGCGACCCTGATGGGTTACAGAGAGGTATGGTCGGTCCTCCAAGTGGAGAGTGACCAGGGACCGCATGGGGCTCTGATACCCCAGCCCTCTTTCCCAAGTTACAGAGGCTGCTGTCAGGGAATTGTTAATGAACCAACAGGATAATTACACCAACATGGATAAAAACATCAATTCCAGGGTCCTTGAGGGACTGAGCTTTGAATCTAAGAGCACATTGACCTTAGTCACTTGCAGCTGATCGAATCGTCACTACCTAACAGTCCTTGTGAGTGCGGAACTTCCCAGAGCTTTCCTGGGCTCCGGGCGGAGTTGAGACAGAACGATTCTGTCCTGGCTCCTAGCAAATCCCAGCCCTGTGTCTTGGCGGTGGTCGTGGAGGGGCTGGGAGGTACAGCGAAGACTCTGGGAATCCCTGTGTGTCCTAGGTGCTCTCCATCAGTGGTTACTCAGGGTATAACGCCTATCCTGTGGACGTTTTTTTAATGTTTGAAAACCAAAAAATTTTATACTTAAAAGGAGAACTGGAAGTAGAAGGCAATAACTGTGATAGTCAACAGTTTAAAAGCAAACGGTTTGCATTAATTGATAATGGGCAACTTGGCACCTCTTCCCACAGACATATATGTGTGTATGCATGCATGTATATATGTTCACACAGGTATTTGCATCAATGTGTATATGCATGAGTGTGCATATGCATACATGTGCACATGTGCATGTGTGTGTGTGTGTGTGTGTGTGTTTATGTAAGCTTGTGTGTCCATGTGTGAAAGGGGAGAGAGGGAAGGAAGGAGGAGGGAGAGGAGAAGTGATGTGACACAGGACTTGGCTGTGGGACTATGTGGAAGGCATAGCAGGGACAACGTTGGCAAGACAGTAGGGAGAGAGCAAGATGCAGGCAAAACAGAGACGTCAGTGTGAGGTCTGAGGAAGCTTGGTTGGCCCCATGTTTCTCACGTTTCTCAGTGGCCTTCTGGTCCCTAGAGGGCCAGGATCACTGGGGACCGTCAGGAATCCAGGTCCAGATATCCAGAAAGGAATGGAGAGGGCTTGGGAGTTGAACATCTTTACTCGTAGACTATGGGGTTAAAGGGACATCAGCAAATGTGTAAGCTCTGGCTCACTTCAGTTCCTCTCTGCCGGACAGACCTGGCCTTCGCTCGGTGGCAGGCAGTCTCGGGGCTGAAAGGAGGGAGTAGGGCACTTTCTGCAGCCTCTGAGCTCACAGAGGTGGCCCGGCCTGTGCCCAGGGGGCTGACGGTTAGGATGGATCAGAGGACCCGAGGCACCTCTCAACTCTGGTCTTCCAACAGATCTGCAGTGCTGCACCGTGTTTAAGACTTACCCAAACATTTCATTTGTTCTCGTGAGGTGGGATGTAAGGAGTGTAAAACCTTAAGGATAGTTGCTTCCCTAAATATTTTTAATTTTAAAAAAGTTTTTTTAAATTTTTTAAAATTTATTTTTGAGAGACAGAGTGAGACAGCGTGAGCAGGGGAGGGTCAGAGAGAGAGGGAGGTACAGAATCTGAAGCAGGCTCCAGGCTCTGAGCTGTCAGCACAGAGCCCGATGCAGGGCTTGAACCCACGTGAGATCATGACACTCAACCAACTGAGCCACCCATGCGCCCCATTCCCTAAATATTTTTAATTAGTTAGTTATTTAAATATTAATATTTTTATTTATTTAGTTTTGGTATTTTAAAAATGTTTCTCAAAATCCATTTTACATTCATTGAGTGAAAAGAGGTATGTTTAAACCCTGTATTGACATGAATGAAGACAAATGAAAGATTGTAGGGGAAATAATATCTCCATTTTACAATAAAACTGAATAGCCTAATTCTGAGGAAAATTTTACGACAAAATAAGACATCCAGCATAGAACTAAGCATTTCTTTTAAATCATAGAGAAAGGTACCAAATGCATACAAAGAAATATAGCTTGGAAATAGCCTGCTTCAGAATACAGTCTTCTAAAGTATTGTCCTGCAGACTGATTAACAGAAAAGAACTGGGGAGCGAATCTGTTCTCTGTCTGAGGAGGGCACTTATCACTATTGTATATATTTTTTTCTGTGAAAATGATAGGCTTTGAACTCCTGGGTATTTATGCAAAGAATATGAAAACAGTCATTTGAAAAGCTATAAGCACGCCCGTGTTTACTGCAGCATTATCTATAATAGCCAAATTATGGAAGCAACCCAAGTGTCCATCGATTGATGAATGGACAAGAAAGAAGTGGTATTTATACATGATGGCATATTACTCAGCCACAAAGAAGAATGAAATCTTGCCGTTTGCAACAACATGGACGGAGCTAGAGTATTATGCTACGGGAAATAAGTCAAAGAAGGACAAATACCTTATGATTTCACTCATATGTGGAATTTAAGAAACAAAAAAAATGAACAAAGGAGAGAAAAAAGAGACAAGCCAAAAAACTGACTCTTAACTACAGAGAACAAATAGATGGCTACCAGGGAAGGTGGCGGGGGGATGGGTGACAAAGGGGAAGGAGATTAAGACTACGCCTATCATGATGAACACTGGATAATGTATTGAATTGTTGAATCACTATATTGTACACTTGAAACTAATATAGTGCTGTTAAATGACACTGTTATAGTTAACACTGTTAACAATATTGGAATTAAGATAAAATTACAAAAAATAAATGAAATATCAGATTTTGAATAAAAGGTTTCAAATTCATCAACATCATGTTCTAATAGCTTTATTAGAATTTATTGGTCAGAAAAGCAATTCACATTCATAGTAAAACATAAAAAATGAAAAATAAACCCTCCCTTAAAAGAATTAAAAGTAAAATCCTACATAATCTCAGCACCCTGAGTTAATTACTGTGCAAAATTGTTTACCTTGCATCTTTCTTCTGTTTTGTTTTTTTTTAAAGAAAATTAGGGTCATCACATACACTGAATTCTTTGTATTCGTTGTTCCTTGGTTAATTTGTAGCATATCCCATGGTGTTAAATACTTTTTAGAAATATAATTTTTAAAGGTGATATAAATTATTTAGCCCTTCTCTAATTCTTTTTTCTTATTAAAATTTTTTAATGTTTATTTATTTTTGAGAGAGAGAAGCAGAGACAGAGGGAGATACAGAATCCGAAGCAGGCTCCAGGGTCTGAGCTGTCAGCACAGAGCCCGACACAAGGCTCGAACTCACAAACAGTGAGATCGTGACCTGAGCCAAAGTTGGATGCTTAACCGACTGAGCCACCCAGGTGCTCCAGACCTTCTCGAATTATTAAACATTTTTTTGTTCCATATTTGCAATCATGAAAATGCTATGATAAATATTCTTGTCTAAAAGTCTTTGAATAAATCTTGGTTATCAGGATACATTTCTTGAGGAATGGCAGGGTCACATGGAATAAAAAGATTTAGGTCTCCTGACCTAGTGAATGTCGCTCAGGTCTTTTGAGACCCGTGAAGCCACAGACTTTGAGAATTAAAGTCCTGGCCACAGGGACCTTCTCTCGGAGGAGCACTGCAGGTCAATGCCCTCTTACTTAGCTTACAGCAAAGCAGTGTCTGCAACAGGATTGAACAAGAAGGCTGCCTCCCAGGGCCATTGACAGACTCACTTGTTGCTGATCTCACTCAGGCTCCTGCACCTTTTCAAGAAGCCGCCAGAATTCACAAGCCAGTAGGAGGTCAACTCAGTGGGCCAAGTGTCTGAAAACTGGGAGGTTGATTTGCCTTGGACTAGCCCCCCCATAGTACTGAAGACTTGTATATTTTGTTGGTTTATTTTTCAGACAGACAGAGAGAGAGCGAGAGAGAGAGAGAGAGAGAGAGAGAGTGAGGGAGCAGGGGAGGAGCAGAGAGAGAGGGAGGCAGAGGATCTGAAGGGGGCTCTGCACTGGCAGCAGTGAGCCTGCACTCACAAATTGTGAGATCATGACCTGAGCCGAAGTTGGACGCTTAACCAACTGAGCCACCCAGGAGCCCCCTGAAGACCTGTACTGAGGTGCATTTTCAAAATATAAAAGGGGATAGCATCAACATTCAACAACAACAACAACAAAAAAAGCTTTTACTAGCCTGTAGGCTCTCTTCTTACTTGAGCAGCTGGTTATTGGAGTTCCGCGTACAGCTTCCTTTTCCTCTCTAGCAAATTAAAGGGGTTTTAGAGGGCGCCTCCACCTTGGTGGGGTCCCTCAGACACATGGGCACCCTCACTACCAATGTTTCCTGGGGGTGCTGCTGAGCGGCTCTTTCCTGCCTTAGATTTCTTGTGCTTACTTTCCCTCCTATCTAACCTCTACTGATTGAGGGGCCCCCTTGCCGAGAAGCTTGGGGTGCTCGCCTTTGTCCTGAGGATCTCTGGTGTCAAATGTAGCATTCCACACCCCCCCCCCCTACTCTGAACATCCCAGCTGGCTGGATCTGGACAGGTCCACCTGCTTGTAGACTTAGGATGCGCTCAGAACTGTCGTCCCCTCCGTTTGGAGACCCTGCTGCCTGACAAGTCTATTTTTCTTCCTTGTGGAAGATTTTCCTTCCAAGGACACTGTTTTTGCCCTGAAAACTTAATTTCAGACAACCGCATGTAAGTTTCCCAGACATATCTGAACTTCAGAGGAGGACACATTCTGGATGCTTTCAGAAAGCTTCTAGCCTCCCCAGTAAATCAGAGAATATAAACGAATATTAGAGGAAAAAGGTGTTGCCAGGAATATTCCAATCTCTGATCCAGCCAGCTGTACCTTTCTCTGTTCTCTGTGTCCCTAAATTGTGTCTCAGAACAGACGTGTCCATTTACATCTTCAGCAGAAGCGCCTACCTCTCTAAGCCGTCAACAATATTAAATACCATTGTTGAAAAGTGGAATGTGTCAATTTGGAGGCAGCAAATAGTACCTGGTAATTTTTATTGGCAGTTCGTTGGTTATTGGTAAATTCGAATGCTTCTTCAAATGTTTACGGTCTCGCTGTTTTTCTTCACTTGGCAATGATTTGCTCTTTTGCTTAATTTTTAAAATCCTGAAATAGACATCTTTTCCTCATTAACTTTTATGTTTTAAGGATGTTAATTAACCATCTGTTCATCAGGTAGGATACTTTCAGTTGCAAATCACCAGAAAAACGAAGGGATTCATAACTTCATAAATAAGAAGACCCAAGCAGGTCAGCTCTGAAATCGCTTAATTTAGGGACTTTGGAAACATCAGGAACCCAGGTTCTTTCTGTCTTTCCACTGTCCTTGACAAATGGCCTTGGTCTCAGCCTTATGCCTTCACGATCTGGAGATGCTGACTTGAAACTCCAGAAATCACCTCCTCGTCACGACCCCACCCAGAGGCAGACTGAGTCCCTTTTCCTCCATGAGTCTCTTCAAAGCAAGCAGACACCTCTTTACGGCTCATTGGCCAGAAGTGTGATGACAGTCATGAGCCAAGGTGACCACTCTGATGCGCTGGGGTCAGTCACCACTGGACCCTGATGCTCATTGGTGGAGGCGTGGATGCCTCAACAAAACAAAGGGACTCATAGCCAGGAAGAGTGGAGGAATGACCTTTGGATTTACTTCCAACAGGATCTGCCACATCTCTACTTTTGTATGTCAACTTCTGGTTTTGAAACAAAAAAGTGGCCCATCAGATCTTTCTCAGAACACCGGTCACAAGGGCACAAAGTCTCTTCACTGTGAATATGCAGTCCTTAGCTGAGGCACCTGCTGGAGGTCAGAAGGTTGATTCCTGAGCTGCATTAGAGTGGTCTGTCCACATGGCTCAGACTCCCCTAGCTTACTGGTCCAGGTACTAAGATCATGGAATCTGAAAACATTTCCTTTCCTCCTAACAACTGCTTGGCATTCCTCAAACACTCTGTGCCCTGCGGGGAGCATGAGGTATGTCCCCAGTGCTCCCTGAGCCCAACTCAGACACCTGTAATGATCCTCAACTCGCTTGGCAGGTGTGTTTTTCCTATGGCTGCTGAAACAACGGACCATAAACTTACTGGCTAAAGACAATAAGGATTTGTTATCTCACAGTTCTGAAGGTCAGGAGTCCATTTGAAATAGATCCTATCGGGTCAAGATGGAGGTGTTCACAGGGCTATGCTCCTTCTGGAGGCTCTAGGGAAAATCCATGCCTTGGCTTTTTTCCAGCCTTTTCCAGCTTTTTGAAGCTGCCTGCATTCTTCAGCTCATGGCCCCTTCATTATTCTGTAAAAGCACCCACGGTAAGTTGAGCCTTCCCACACTGTAACACTTCGACCTTCTCTTCTCTCTCCTCCACATTTAAACATGGTGATGACCTTGGGCCCACCCAGATAACCCAAGGTAACCTCCCCATTTCAAGGTTACCTGATTGGGAATCTTAATTTCATCTGCAATGTGAATTCCTCTATGCTGTGTAACCTAAGAAGTTCATAGGTTCTGGGGTATGGAACGTGGAAAACTTTGGGGGGAAGTCATTGCTCTGTAGGTAGGAAAACAGTTTCCTTTTCCTCCTCTATAATCTTTATTTCTTGTTACTGCAGTATTTGTTTAAAAATTTGTTTCAACACTTACTTATTTTTGAGAGAGAGAGAGACAGAGCATGAGCAAGGAAGGGACAGAAAGAGAGAGGGAGACACAGAATCCAAAGCAGGCTCCAGGCTCCAAGTTATAAGTACAGACCCTGACATGGGACTTGAACTCACAAACTGAGAGGTTATGGCCTGAACCAAAGTCGGACACTTAACCCACTGAGCCACACCACCCTGGCCCCTGTCACTGTGGTATTTGCAATTCTTGGAGTATCATAGAATCCTTCTGGCCTCAAACTAGTGCTGTTTTAGATTTTTAGAGGCCATTTCATTAATCACCCCCTGGGCCCATAAGGGCTGTGCCTCTGGTTTTCTGATGAAGTCACAAAATTTTAAATCAGATCAAAGAGCAGAAGTATCTCTTCTTTCTGCTTTCTAAGCCTCTGCTCCTCCACGTCAATATTTCTATGCAGTCGCCCGTTATAGAATCTCCAGCCCACTGTGCTCCTATTTAGGGTTGTACTATATGCATTCATTCCTTTTTCGTGTGGCCTCCTTGTCGGAAAAAAATCCATCTGGGAGCAGAGAGTATGCTTTCTCGTTTTTGGCTTCCTTTTTTCGAGTCTGTGGAAAATGCTTACGAGGATACAGTTAGCCCAGTTCCTGGCTGGGACAGATGATGCAAGCTGCCTTCTTATTAGAAACTGTCTTGAGTTATTTCAACAAGTGAGAAGTGATACTCTTTCACTCTTTTTCTCGGTCCTTCCCAATCTCATTTGCTATAACAACATGCCTTCTCTCTCCATCCTCCAAACTGATCACACTGGAAAGCAGAATACTTCCACAAGAGAGATCACGGGAGCAGAGATTTCGTAAAGAAACAGAAACAAATGTAAATTGTGCACAGTCTGCCTGTCATGGACACTTTGCATTTGACCTCTATCGATTGCCGGTGGTCCAGGAAACCCTGACGATGGAAGTTAATTCCCTAGTTTGGACTCTTCGAGGTTAGCATTTGGGTCCCAGTCACCGAAAGAGGTCCCCATGGAAAGCTCAATGAGCTCTGACCTCCTATCTCAGATGAAAACCTCCAATCTTTCAGTGATCTAAATGTAGCCGCGTGACGATCCCGTTGTGACCGTGTTAGAGAAGGGCCTGTCACCCTTGGGCCATGTCTGAAACATGGCTCAGTATCAGATCAGAAAGAATCAACATGTTTGAATCCTGCTGATTTCATGTCATTTACAAAAGGGTGTGGAGTGTTTCCTCCAGAACCTATTTGGGGTTCTTATAACCCAGCAGCGGGGGTGGGCACCTGACTCCCCGTGGATGCATTTGAATAATGAGTCACTGGCTTCGGAAGATGCTGTTTGGTGTTTGGAGTCTATATGGTTTTTGAAAATCTGAATCCAACAAAGTGTTTTTTTGGTTGTTGTTTTTTTGTTAGCATATCTGCCTATTAAACTAAACAACTGGTTTTGGGGAACTCCCAAGGCCTCTACTCTAAGACTCCTCTCCAGCGCAATATTGCAGAAGGCACCTGAAGTTCCTCCCACAGCTGACAAGAAGCCTGAACACGAGCTAGAGAGGGTAGGTCTAGAGTGGGACAAGGCCTGGTGTCTTTCTTTGTCTCTCTCCCCTCGTCCTGACAGGCGTGATGGTTCAGCTCTGCACGATCAGTCAACACTGTTCCCTGACATTATTTTCTTACCATTTATTCAACTCTCTTCCCATCATGTCATTCCTTGGTGTCCTGTAATTACCCAGCAGTGTGCATCTGGGCTGTCAACGGGACCTTTTGAGTGAAATATAGCTAAATAAATTTCCGCAATGAAGAAGGACCACAATTAAAGGGGAATCTCTACCAATTTCTTCTGTGGTTCTGCGTGGCCTCACTCTCACCAGATGGCTTGTGTATTCATTGCAATACTAATAAGGTGGTGTCCCAGTGAAGGTGAAATCCTCATCTTGCATTTCAAATTAAGCCCACACACCCAGCCAGAAACTCCTGAGTTAATGCCAGATGTGGAAACCAGCATTGAGAATGTGGAGGAGGCTCTGTTTTTGATTGGATATTTATGAGAAGGGGGTTTGGCAGCTTGATTCCTTCCTGTTCCAGGCATTTAGAATGTAAGTATCTCTCTGTTGGCTGACATATGATTTCATGGGTATTTGGAGAGTTCAGTCTACTTTGCTGTCCGTAGGCGGTGACCCCTTGTTCCCCTCGGGAGGCAGAATAATGGTCCCCCATGGACGTCCACACCCTAATCCCTAGAACCTGTGACTGTGTTACTTTGCATGGCAAAGGGAATTTCACAAATATAATTTATGTTAAAGACCTTGAGATGAGGAGGTTATCCTGGATCACCTGGGAGGGTTCAGGGTAATCATGAAAGTTCTTGTAAGGGGAAGAGGGAGGTCATGGGGGAGGTTGGCATGATGCAGTTGTAGGCTGATGGCCATGATGGACGGCCAAGGTGGATGGACGGCCTCTAGAAATCAGAAAAGGAAAGACCATGCATTCTCCTCTAGAGCTTCCAGAAGGAATGCAGCCCATCTGACATCTTGATTTTAGCCCAGTGAAAGCCCTTTTATGAATTCAGACCTCAGAACTGGTGGATGGACGGCCTCTAGAAATCAGAAAAGGAAAGACCATGCATTCTCCTCTAGAGCTTCCAGAAGGAATGCAGCCCATCTGACATCTTGATTTTAGCCCAGTGAAAGCCCTTTTATGAATTCAGACCTCAGAACTGGAAGCTCATAAATTTGTTTTGCCTTAGGCCACTAAATGTATGGTGATTTGTAACAGCAGCAAGATGAAACAAATGCATCCCCCCATCAGCACGTGCTGTAATTAGGGTTTGTTCGTGGCAAAAGTTCAGTGCACCTCAAACAAGGAAATGTTTATGTTCAGGAGATCTGTGCTCAGAAGCCCACCCATTAGGATTGGAAGTGGTTCTGGATCTCCTCCTGGGGTCCTGGCCTGACTCGCCAGGAACGTCTGTTTCTCCTTTCCAGCTGGCCTATACCCCCCCCCCCCAACCCCTCCCTTGTCTCTGTGTTCTTTTCTTTTATCCCTGGTCTCTGTTTCTTTTCACCTCCTTCTCCCTGATAATTTTGCCACGAGAATGATGCATCGTGGCTGCAACTCTATTCCCTTAGCTTCAGATGCTCTATCTGCTCCATTCTTTTATTTTTTAATATTTATTTATTTATTTTGAGAGAGAAAGTGAGCACAGAGGAGAGGGGCAGAGAGAGAGGGGGAGAGAGAGAATCCCAAGGAGGATCTGTGCCATCAACGCAGAGCTCAACATGGGCTGGATCTCAAGAATGGTGAGATCATGACCTGAGTTGAAATCAAGAGAACACCTAACTGACTGATCCACCCAGGTGTCTCTGAAGCATTCTTTTAGTATACCTTAGTTCGTATTCCTGACCCAGTCCGATTACAGTACTGGACCCTGTGATGTGGGCTGCCCTGATAGAGTACCACTCCTAGTCAGAGTGGTGGTGAGACATGTGACTAGGAGCTCTGTCTTCACTGGAACGTGGCTGCCTCGCAGGGGCAGCAGGTGTGTGGAGCCAGGGGGCACTGCTGATAGTTATTGAAGCCAATTTAGGGCACGAAAAATGACCTGGGGCATTGATTTTGTTGCTGAGCCAATAGTGCACAGACAAGTTTGTACGGAATTTGTTGCTGATTAATTGTAAGGAGGCTTGGAAGGCGTCTGGTTCAGCCACCTCCCTGTCTCCCTCCCTTGCTGACTCTTGAAGCAAGAATGAATATTCGTTTTCCGTCCCCGTGAAGCTGTGGTTTCTGAAGGCAGATACACGACAAGGTAATGCTAACGTAGTGCTAGTTGTAGAGTTTGGCCAATGGCATAAAAGGCCAAATCGGGAAGGATCATGGGCAAGGAACAAAAGAAAACCAGCAACTAATATCTGTGAATCCTTGCTCCATGCCTGATACTGTTTAGGCACTTGGGCTGCACCTGTGAGCAAAACAGCTCCTGCATGGGGCTGACATTCTAAAAAGAAGAGGGGAACATCATCATCATCATCAAAATGCCCCCAGGAAAGCTGGCCGTTTGCTCAACACCCAGTCCTAGGCGCCAGGAGAAGATCTGGAGGATCAGAGATGGGCAATTGCTAGGGGGTCAGGAGGTCAAGACAGGTGTCAAGGACGGTGAGCCCCAGTGCTGGGGGCATGACTGCCGCCAGGGAGTGGAGCACCTTCCGGAAGGCATGGTGTCATGGGCTTTGGGGAGAGGACCTCGCCTGCTGGAGGAAGATGGTAAAAGAGACGTGGGGGTGAGGACTAAGATTCAGAAATAAAATCTCTGTTTCCCAAAAACTCTTATGCTCAGAATCTCTGTTGGAGTCCCGGGGAGCTTAGAAAGCTCGGGTAGGTGGGGGCAATGCAGAAACTAGGGCATTAGTGGGAGCTTCCTTTCTGACCCAGCCTAGGGTCAGAGCGGAATCCGCAGCAAGACCCGCTTAGCAACACAGCCCTGAGCTGCTGTCCTCAGGGACCCCCCAAGCTATCCCCTGGAGTCTGGGGCGACAAAGCCTGAAACACAGGAGCCAGGCCCGTAGGCCTGTGGTCCCGGCTGTGCCTACGGGAACAGGGTGGGAATCTGGGCAGTGCTTGCAATCAGGGCTGGTGGTTGGGTGCGCTTACCTTGTGCTCCTAGTTCTGATGGCCAGAGAGCAACAAACAGCAAGTCCAATGCTGCCTCTGACAGCTGGCCCTCCAAATATTTAAGGGCCCTTATCACTTGGGCAGTGATTTTCCAATTTCGGTGGCAGGGGGAGCCTGCGCACCCCCCTGGTGTGAATCCTGTGCTACCATTCGCCATGTAAAGAGGAGGAAAGAACACTCCCTCCTTCTGAAGCTGGTTTAGGGCCCACTGCTCTGCCCACTCCCTTTCTGTTCTGTTTCTTGGCAGTCTCTTGGGCATCTCTATAAAATTATGCATGCAATTGGCAAACCCTCCTTGAGACTTCTCTTTTTTCAGGCTGCCTACCTCTAGTGCCCTCCGTGACTCCTCAGGTGCACTTAGAAGCTTCCAGAACCTTCACGAATCTAGATCCCTGTCCCCAGAGGAACTGTGTTTTGTCAGGGTGTGCTCTGTGCCTGTAAGTGGTCTGACCAGGACAAACTGTCACCTGACTATCACCTTGTCTGGTCTGGAGTCCTGGGGGTGCCCTGGGTGTCACCCCTCAGTGGCTGTCCCCCCTCCTATCTACATATTCGGTGTTTACTATCTCATTCTCTAAATACTGACTGACTGCTAACTATGAGCATCACTATGGAGCCTTTTATATTAAGGTCTGGGTAAAAAGGGAAACACGGTCTTTATCCCAGAGGCCGCTGGGGAATGTGAGCGAGACGGAGAGGCAGGCATGCTGGGGGTTTACGTGGTTACGGTTTGGTAAATGCTGAGGTGGAGGGAAATATAGAAGGGAGGGAGGTAATTCTCCCAGGGGAGGCGGGGGAGAACTTTTCCTGACGAATCTGTTCAGCTAGTCCTGCATTCTGGCCCTGCCTGTGAGACCTGAGGGTAAGTCCCTATCCTACGCATCTCGCCCCGTCCACTTTCTCTCCTCGAACATGAGACGGAGGTCCCTTCGTATTTCAACCCAGGTTCTGGTCATGGTTTTCCATAGCTTCCGATTTGGTACCCTTCTCCGGGAGCTCAGGATGCATTTTTCTTGCGAAAGCACGTTTTCCAGTCAGGGATAAGGGATGCTTCGTTTGATGCATGACAGTACCCTGAAGTCTGAGAGCACCATTGCTCAGAGGAGTGTGTGTGGTCTTTGTGATCAAATCTTTGTTCTTCTAGAATTCAGAAAAATTCTCCTCCAAAACATTTTTGATTTGCAGCTTCTTCTTTTTCTTTTTTATTTATTTTGAAAGAGAGAGAGAGAGAGAACGAGCAGAGGAGGGACAGAGACGGGGGACAGAAGATCTAAGGCGGAGTCTGAAGGGGGCTTTGTGCTGACAGCAGAAAGCCCGACACGGGGCTCGAACTCATGAACCATGAGATTGTGACCTGAGGCAAAGTCAGATGTTTAGCCGACTGAGCCACCCAAGTGCCCCTGTTTTACAGCTTCTATTTCACGGCAGGATCCTTAAGCCTGGCCACTAATTCTGGCAACACCCTGCTCCCACATCCTGGAATAGCACAGGTGTTTGCTTCCCTCTGGTCTACATTTCCATCCCATCCCCATGTCTGTTTGTTTTTTTAAAACTTTTCGAACCTCACCCAATGAGGTATGTTTTTGTACTCTGGGAGCTACATGGGAAGTAGAAGCTAGCTGCTATTTAAAACACACCCTAGAGCCTGTGGTCTGGGACAATGGATTTGGAACATGGCTTCTTTGGAAGTCTAGAATATTCTATTAACTTGTTCATTAACTTTTGCTTATTTCCCATTCATTTCCATTCTGGCCAGCCATCCACTGTTCACCTAGATCAAAATTAATGTGGAAGATTTCTAAAATTGAAAATGCAATGTTGATTTTTTTTTTTTTTTTTAGTTTTTAGAGAATTTGTTTTCTGCTCCGGTCCACCAAAACTGTGTATCATTTCCTCTTCTTCTTGGTAAAGGGGAATGAACTCTTTTTCCTTAAGGCCATAAATATAAATTTCCCATCAGCAAAACATTGCTTGATCTTTAAATATTTGAACATATACTCTAAAGAGTCTCTAAAAAAGGTTTTTGTTAATGTTTATTATATTTGAGGGAGAGAGAGAATGACTGAGTGTGAGTGGGGGAGGGGCAGAGAAAGAGAGGGAGACACAGAATCTGAAGCAGGCTCCAGGCTCTGAGCTGTCAGCACAGAACCTGATATGGGGCTCAAGCTCACAAACCGAGAGATCATGACCTGAGCTGAAGTTGGACGCTTAACCAACTGAGCCACCCCGGCACCCTGAAGAGTCTTAATTGCTGTTGTTACTGTCTTGTGACCCAGATTCCCTCCACTGTCCTCCTTGATATGATGTGTATCCCTCCAGGATATTTGGATTTCTAGATCTTACTCAAAGTATCAATGAGACTCTGGTTATTGGGCCCTCCTCTCTGATTCCAAACAGGGTGTCTAGATATTTCTTCCTTCTACATTTAGGAGTTTTGAGAGCATGGTTTGTTATTTCAGGTTTTTCTTAAATTATAGTAATTTCCAATTTGGGAGCTTAAACTATTTTTCCTAGCTCACCCCCTCCCATGCCCTTTCACATATGGAAAATTTCAGGTTTTTGAGAAAAAGCAAAGGAGCGTTCCAGCTAGCTCTTGAGGGCCCCCTGTGTTCCTTTCGATTATGTCTTTGTCTCTTAAGTTTTTTATTCTTATCCTCTGAAAGGTTATTGTGACCTTCAGTTAACAACTGCAAATGGAATCAAAGAAATCTTGCCTTACTTTTCCCGCTGTTCTCTCTGAACAGGAGCCTGAGTACATTAATATGCTGTGTTGACCATTGTTCTGTAAAAATAAACAACAATGAAAAACCCAGACTCAGTAGAGATAGTTTGTAATTGTCTAGAGCTGGACGTAACATGCATTTCTTTTCAAAAGGAATTAGAAAGTTTTTGAAAGGTCGAGTCTGTTTCATAGACTAAACTGCTCTGCTGGGGTCCCACCTACTTGCTCTCTTCCTTATTTTCTTTATTTATTGTTGAGAGAGAGAGAGACAGAGAGAGCGAGCGATAGAGAGAGAATGCAAGCACGCTAGTGGGGGAGAAGCAGAGCCAGAGACAGAGACTCCAAAGCAGGCTGCCCGCTATCAGTACAAATCATGCGGTATAAAGTGGGGCTTGAACTCACTGCCTGAGCCAAAGTCAATGTTCCTTTCCTTCTTGTTTTGTTATCTCTTACGCTAACTATGCTGCTGGACTTTAGATGGCTTCCTTTTCTATTTTTAGAGAAGTGTTTTGACACTCTTCCCTACCCTGAGAACAGTGCACATTTGAAAAGTGACTTGGGATTCAAGTGAGGGCTCTGTTTGGGGTACAGATTTTCCACTTTGTTCTCTTTCTGGAGATCAGTGGAGTGGACTCCACCAACTACCAGCCCCGCCACGAATGTCCCCTTAAACTCTCGAGGCTCATTACTGACGTTGCACGGAGGAGGAAAACATTATTTTGCTGGATTGGACAGATCTGATCTCACTGAGGAGTAGAACACTACTAACTGCCCATGTGTTCTACAGGGACGGGGGTCACATTGGAGCAGAGTGACACGTGGAAGAGGGTATGGAGCAGTGTTGAGGTATACCTGTGGTGACAACATGATGCCTGTTAGCTATACCATAGCTCTCTGTACATATTTCCTTCTTTTCTTACAGTTTAGGAGTCTGATACTACTCAACTTGACCTTGGGAGACTACACATCTATTAGAAAGAACACAAAAGAGAGTTTCGGAGACCCAGGTACTAATCCTGCCTTTATGAACTGTAGCGTGCCATACCGATGCCAGTCATTACTATTATTTTTAACAACATTAGCTACCAGTTTTAACAACACTAGCTACCAGTTGTATTAGCTCATGTAATCCTCACGGCAGCCCTTTGAAGGAATTGTTTTCGTATCCACATATAACAGGAGAGAAAATCAAGTTTTGGGGAGGTTAAGTGACTTATCCAACATCACAGGTCTCAGTAGTACTAGACCCAGTGTCGTCTGATCGTAGAGGATCCACTGTTTACCACTGTACCTTGCACTTTTTCTAGTTTTAGTGATACCCGTACTGACAATAAGAGTGACCCATATTGGTGAATGCCGCATGGTCATCTACTTTATCCCCCTCAGCATTGGTAGAACAAATCATTTAATTTTGGAGCTAAAATGAATCTGAACAATCACTTAGGGCAGCCTCCTCTATTTACAATCGAGGAGACTAAAAGTCCTAGATAGGAAGTACCTTTCCTAAGCTGACAGTAAACCCCGCAGCTGACACATGACCTCCACATGACCTGGACTGTGTGTGAGCTCTATCTCCTGGTCTCTGCTCATTCACTGTGAGATTCCACTTTGCTCCTTTTCTTCGAAGTCTCTGCTTATTCTATTTTTTTTTACAGGGATCACAGATTTCACACCTTGGATGGAGGTCAGGGACTCACACTGTTTTAAGAAGGAAATCACTCCTGGTCTTGTCCAGTCTTCTTTTGACTCAGGTTTGCCAGGTAGGGTGACTGCCGCCTTACCTTTGCACATTGTAGTTTCTCAAGGGGAATAAACTCATTCCATATTGTCTCGTTTGATTGCCCTGTGGGGCCTCTTGTGTAGTTTTGCCAGTTTCCACTACAGTCTTCATGATGGGCCAATACCGACCCTTGAGACACGATAATCCAACATATGGAAGGCCTCTGACTGTGAATTGGACCAACATGGCTGCATACCTGGTGTTACTGCCTCCCAGCGGTGGACCTCTGAACTTGTTAATGGTGATCATGTATTTGATGAATGGCGTTGTTTGAGGATTAAAGAAAATGCCTGCAAAACCCTAATTACATAGTAAGCACATGATAAGTGCTACACACGCACACACACACACACACCATCTAAAATAAAGGTTATTTCCTTTATAGATTATGCAGCCATTAAAATTTATATTAATGAAGATTTTAAGAGCCAGCAGATAAACTGTTGACACCATAATAAAAAATGAAAAATCAGGATACAAAATTACAAGTTAAATAAAATCATATGTTTAAAAAAATCACCTGCCAACATGCTAATAAGGTTGTTAGGCTTAATAGGATGATAGAAAATTTCCCCTCGTTTTCCCCCCAATATTCCAGTATTACATTTACAGTGGACATAATTATTTTTAACACAAAGCTACAAACATTTACCCAGATGCCTTTTTAATATTTCCTTCCTCCTTCTTCTTTTTTATGAACACATCTGAGTAAATTTTTCCACCTTATTTTATTTTTGTGAACTATTCTAGATTTATCCAGACCTTTTTTTGCATCAGTTGATACATTTTCATCTTTTTCAAGGTATATTTTCTTCCCCCATTTCCTCCTTTCTGGCTTTCCCTGTGCACCTTGACCTCCTGTCTTTGGGTAACTTCCCCTCCCCCAGCATCCCTCTGTCGATATTTTCTGTGGGCTCCTTGTTGGTCCTCCAAACAGATTTTGTCTTTTAAATTGTCTCGCATTGATTCTATTTCTCATTGTTCTCTTCACGTCTTTTTTCCCACACCTGCCCATCAATCGTGTCTCTCTTGAAGGGTGAGCAGGGCTTTATGTGGCTTACCTTCACCTGTTCTCTCCTGTCTAAAAAATTACTTATCTCTTCACGAGAATATTGAGACACGCTCAGATGGATGGGAGAGCCGAAGGACAAGGTCAGAATGCAGTTAGGAGCCAGTGGAAGCTGAGCGGCTTCAAGGTCATGCCACAGAAACAGTCCGGTTGGGGGAACACTGCTGCTGGTGAGCGTTGCCATCGAAAGCGGGGTTCGAGCTGCCACCTGGGCTTCATGTGCTTGGCCAAGAGTCAGAATCAGAGGTTGGAGCATCAGGCAAGCTGCGCCTAGGTCAGGGGTCCACAGCCTTGCTGCTGTGGGTGGGGGTGAGGAGGGGGGAGGGGGTCCCCTGCAGGGAAAACAAGTCCAGATCCTGGGCACAAAACGTACAAATATACAAAACCAGCCAACCTCTGTACGTGTTAGAATCCTAACGCCCATAGGACCTATGCCTGACTTTAGTATTGTTAGATACCTTTCAAGCAGAATGCGTCTATGCAGCATTTTGTTTCTGCCTCTTCACGAGGGCAATTCTCCAGCTCTGGCATTGTATTAGGAGGAGGAATGATGTCTTTGACCTTATTATAATGACCTTGCTGCACAGAGGGCTTTGTTTTTATCTCTCTCCACAAAAGCAGTCTTTTCCGTGATGGTTTCCACCATGCCCAATTCTTTTTTTTCATTTATGTTTTTAATTTATTTTTGAGAGACACAGAAAGACAGTGTGAGCAGGGGAGGGTCAGAGAGAGAGGGAGATACAAAATCTGAAGCAGGCTCCAGGATCTGAGCTAGCTGTCAGCGCAGAGCCTGATGCGGGGATCGAACCCACAAACCGTGAGATCATGACCTGAGATCATGGCCTGAGCTGAAGCCAGTCGCTTAACCAACTGAGCCACCCAGACGCCCTCTCCATGCCTGATTCTTAACAAGCGTTAAGAATCTCCTCGTCTGTAAAGAATCTATGTCCTTGTCTGTTCTGGTCACCCAAACACACACCATGCAGTACGCATGGTAACTATTTCACCTGTTAACTTCATGTTACCTTTTCACCATGACACTGTAGACTCTGAGTACAGATACTGCCCTCATTGTTTTAGCCTAAGCACTGAGGACAGAGCCTGGCAGGGAGAATGCATTTAATAAATGCCAACTGATTGAATGAAAAAATAAATCTCCCTCCTCTCTGTATCTTTTTTTTCTTTTGCTAAAGGTTTTATTTTTAAGTAATCTCTACACCCAACCTGGGGCTCAAACTCACATCTGCAAGATCAAGAGTCATGTGCTTTGGTGACTGAGTCAGCCAGGCTCTCCATCCCTCTGTATCTTTTGTGCAGTGTTGTAAAGTTAGCATGTCTTATATTTTCTGCAAAAACCGGCTGTGAAATTTTCTTTTTTTTTTTTTTAGTGAAGAATGCTCATTAACTGACTCACCAGAGATGGTTCATTTGTGTATCATTGCGAAACTTTCTTGATAATTCCTTCTTAAATCATAGATGATCCATTGTCAAGCCTCCTCCCAATTCGGGTTCAGAGAAAGGTAATTCCAGTACTTACCCTCAGAGCTGTCATATGCTTTTTGAAATGCTATGTATATGTATATATAGCAAGGCATCTCAGTACAAATTTCTTCTCACAAAGACCAAAGCAAACCCTCACATAAAACTTTTTGGGTCTTAAATATCTGTCTCTTGGTAACTTTTCTATTTTCAAGTGCCAACATAAGGGAGTGGAGATTTAAACTTTGCCGAGGCCAGACCTACACTGGTGTCAGCTTCTCTGCCGACTGTGGGGTGGCTCTCTGGTGAATGTCCCCTTTTCGGGGCTGCCATGGGATTTCTGTCAAAAGCTTAGTGGAGAAGAACGATGCATGTCTGCGGTGCCCCTACACGATGGCTGTTCTGCAGCCAACCAATTCTCCCTTGTGTCTTTCTATAGCAAAGCTTTATATGGACTCCATTTACTGTTCTCAAATGGAGTTCTTGTGGGACATGGACTATTGACATGTGCGATTGTTAAAAACATAAAAATATTTATTTTCCCTGGAATGTAAAGAAGACAAGAAAGGAGTTGGATTTATAATAAATGTTGTGTATTCCAACCAGAAGTATTGAACGCTCAGTACGACCACGGTGGAAGGCAGAATGCAGCAGTCAGACACATCACCTGTCAGTGTGACTGTGTGACAACTATCAGAGCAGGTGGGTGGGGGGGTGTTGTGTGTGGAACGTTGCATAACTCTTGGTTAAATTCCAAACAAACCTAAGAATGTCTCTTGATTAATACAGTCGGTGTATTTTTGGAAAATTCATTGATTAAAAACCATGCCAAAAATATATTTGGGGCTTTTATGTGAAACAGAGTAGAAGTCTCTGCTCATAAAATTAGAAATGCTTCCCTCAATTTTTTTTAATTGTGAAAAATTTGAAACTTGTAAAAGAGTTAAAAGAACAGCAAAATAAATACTGGCGTATGCTCTCCAACCAAGTTCAGCCCTTTCCCCCCCCCTAGATTCATTTGAAAGTGGTTGCAGAGGGGTGCCTGGGTGGCTCAGTCAGCTAAGAGTTCGACTTCGGCTCAGGTCATGATCTCCAGTTTTATGAGCTCGAGTTCCCCACATCGGGCTCTGTGCTGATAGCTCAGAGCCTGGGGCCTGCTTTGGATTCTGTGTCTCCCTCGCTCTGCCCTTCCCTTGCTCACTCACACTTTGTCTTTCTGTCTCTCAAAAATAAATAAACATTAAAAAAATTTTAGAAACTGGTTACAGATATCACAATTTATTTCAGTATGCAACTTCTAAAGAATAAGAACATTTTCTCTCATAATTGTAATTCTGTTATCACACCTAAGAAAATTAATAGTGTCATAATCTTATCTAATATTTAATCCAGATGCAAAATTCTCCAATTGACTAGAAAATTACTTTCATAGCTGTGATTTTAAGACATCAGGATCAACCAACATTAATCTGTTGTATTTGCTTATGTTTTACTAGTTTCTTTTAGTCTAGAACAATCTCTCCACCTTCCCCCTCTCCCACGAGATACATATTTTTTGAAGAATCCAAGCCTTGTTTTGTACAGTGTGCCACATTCTAAGTCCTGTAACTTTTTGACATCACTGCCATTAATCTTTGAAGCAACTTTGCTTTTCTCTCCCTAGAATTGGGATTTGCCATTTATCCAAAGTTATTTATTTATTTATTTATTTATTTATTTATTTATTCTAGTGGGGTACACATTTTAGAAACCAAAATCTGGGAAGCAGCTGTGATCATTGTTTTGAGGGTGTCCCTCTCAGTCAATAGAGCTAGGACTACATCAGCATTTTTCATAATTGAGTTGATATACTATTTCCAGTTTGAATGGAATATTTCAGAATTTCCCCTTTATTGTATATTTGTGTATCTCTTTTCTTAGGCTGAAAAATTTTATTTCTTATAGTTTTAATGTATCTACTTATGTGCTATCTTCAATATTTTTTAAAATCCTTAAAAATATAATATCAATAGTACTACTGACAATAAATCTTCTCAATCAAGTTTAAAATTTTTTTACATATAACTTTGCCCTTAGAGGGGTGCCTGGGTGGCTCAGTTGGCTGAGTGTCTGACTCTTATTTTCGGCTTAGATCATGATCTCACAGTTTGTGAGCTCGAGCCCTGAAAGGGACTTTGTGCTGGTAGCGTGGAGCCTGCTTGGGATTCTCTCTCTCCCTCTTTCTCTGCCCCTCCCCCCCTCAAAATAAATAAATAAACATTTAAAATTTTTCACATGCCCCTAAGAATGAATTCATTGTCAGAAAGCCATGTTCAAAAGTTCCTAGGGAAAAAAAAAAGTTACTAGAAAGAATTCTCTTTGCCATTAGTTTTATGTTATGGTCATGGTTGGGTTTATTGTTTCTCTTGTATTCAGTTTTGATTTTTTACTTTTGATTTAAGTTTTTTAAAAAATAGGCAAAACGCATAGTTTAAAAGCTAAAACTATTATTGATTTATTGATTGATTGACCAAGTGGTGAACCCAGAGCATGATATCGGTGACCTTGAGGGCAGTTGGGGGGGTGGTCAGAATAACAGTATGAGGCCCAGTCCACTGTGGTTTGAGAGGGCCTTTCTTCTGATCTTTGACCCAGATGGAGTTCCCTAGTGAGACAGGGTGTACAGGGGATCCTGAAGAGATTGGGGTCCCCTCTATGGTATATCGCTGTAACTTATTGAGAGTGGCCCCTAACCCTTGAAGTTACTCTCTGATTCCCTTATCCTCTATTTGGTGTAGGTTCCCCGGGAGACTCCCTAGACATGGAGGGGGCCTCCCATATATTAGTTCAGATGGGGAGAAACCTTGAGTTCCTGGTGTACAACGGACACGCGAGAGGGCCAGGGGCAGCAGGTCTGGCCATGGGAGGTCTGTTTCCTGACAGAACTTGGCTAAGTTTCCCTTTAGGGTGAGATTCATTTGCTCTACTTTCCCTGAGCTTTGAGGCCGGTAGGCAGCGTGAAGCTTCCACGTGATGTTGAGGGAGTTGGTTAAAGTGTGTATGATGTCCGCCATGGATGCGCGTCCATTATCACTGTGGATTGTGGCTGGCAGGCCGACCCAGGGGACAAGTTCTTTTAGGAGGACTTTAGTTGCCTCCCAGCTCTGTTCTGTCCTGGTAGGGAAAGCTCCCACCCATCCAGAGTATGTACAGACTATTACCAGGAGGTCTCTAAACCCTCCACTTGGCTGGACACCTGTGAAGTCTATTTCTAGATCTTAAAAGGGGGTCCTTGGACACCGGGCAGGGGTCACAGCACAGATCGGACATTATTTCTGGTGCAAGTCACACACCGTCCGCTTATTGCTCAACATAATGCTGGCAGCTGGCTGATGTAGTATTGCGTTTTTGAGGAGGACCTCAAATGCGGTTTTTCCTAGATGGGTGAGTTGATGGTATTTGCCAAATAGATGCCCTCCGAGGGCTGTTGGGATGAAGATGCCCCCAGCTAGCAGTTTCCACCATCCTTCCTTGGTCTGGGTGGCCCCCTCAATTTCAGCCAATTTCTCTTATAGTATATTTTGGCAGCACAGTCTCTGCTGGGGGTGTCAGAGTCATAGAAAGGGAGGGGACCTTATCTGCCTGCCTAATGCTGCTACTTTAGCTGCCTCATCCACCAGGTGATTTCTCCTTGCAGTAGGCGCATTGATCCCTTGCTAAGGAGGTCCTGGGCTTCCCCCTTTTGAAGGTGGGACCTTCTCCATCCTTTTGTAGTCCTTTTCCTTTAAACCAGTGGTGAGGAGGCTGACCTTTTCCTCATCTTTTTCTCAGCTTCCCTCTCAGCGGTGTCCTCCCTGCTCATGTAGACCTTGATAGCAACCTCGATCAACTACTTGATGTTCGTTCCACTAAAACCCTCAAGTTTTTGGAGCTTCGTTCTGATATCTGGGGTGGCTTGGGCCACGAAAGAGGCGTTTACCATCTGTTGGCTTTCTTGTATCTCAAGATCTTATGGGGTGTAAATGCGGTAAGCCTCTCGCATAGCCTCTCATAATAATCCCCAGAGGATTCCCCTTGCTGCTGGGTGACTGAGGATATCTTGGTCATTTCAAGGTCTTCTTAGCCTCTGCTTGGATCCCCCAGAGGAGAGCCTCTCAGTACCGGTGGAGGTGGACTTGTCCTTCCTCTGTAGTGAAGTCCCACATAGGATGCTCTTCAGATGTGGTAGTTCTAGACCAGGTGCCAGGATCGACAACCCGGCTGGTGCGTGTTCCTAACGTATTGCCGAGCTCCTCCCATAATTCTCCATCTCTCCCCAGTGTTAAATAAAGTGTGGAGCAGCTGTTGGCAGTCTTCCCAAGTTGGTTGGTGGGTCTGGAAGAGGGACTCCATTAGGTCTATTATTGCCTATTGTCTTCCAGAATATGACTGTGTGTTAGGTTTCCAATTGAGGAGATCATTAGTGGAGAAAGTCTGGTAATACATCATCGAGCAGCCAGGTTGGGTTCCATTTTTCATCACGTCTCTCAGGTTCCCTCGTCTCTTGTATCAGCTGGAGAGCAACTCACCTGGCTGAGGGTGCAGTTTGGCCACTGGTCTGGGGGAGAAAGAATATTGTCTAGTCCTGAGGTGGTGGGCAGGCTGAAGGTGGTGGAGTATTGGGAGCCAGGGAGGTCAGGTGCTGAAGGTCTTGGGGGAGCATATGGTGGAGGCAGAATTGTTTCTTCCTCTGGATCACCGGTGGGAACTTGAGGAGATCGGGACCTCTGTACCCTAGCCTGTCTCTGTTCATTGCAGGTAAATTGCACTCAAGGGGGGAGGGTTTGGTCAATCTCTAACCAGGAGTTGATATATGGAACCTGGGTCTCCAAACACAGTTGGCCATTGGGACATCTAAGGTTCCCTCCAAAGGCCATCCTACCCCAAAGGTGGGCCATTCCAACTCACAAAGGGTCTTTAATTTGCTAGGGGGGGGGTCATCTTAATTCCATAGTTTCCTGAAAACCCTTCTCAAAGTTTTCAATCATACTTTCTTTTAAATTTTTTTTTACTGTTTTTATTTATTTGAGAGAGAGAGAAACAGCAAGAGCAGGGGAGGGTCAGAGAGACGGAGACACAGAATCTGAAGACAGGTTCCAGGCTCTGAGCTGTCAGCACAGAGCCTGATGTGGAGCTTGAACCCACGAACTGTGAGATCATGACCTGAGCTGAAGTTGGACGCTTAACTGACTGGGCCAGCCAGGCGCCCCTCAATCATACTTTCAAGACCTGTGGGTTTGCTCTGTCCCAACCCCATAATGTTCCTCTGAGGCAGTGTCGCAAAGACAGACAAAGGGGTCGGGGTGCCCCCTCTAGTGAGACCAGTCAGATGCCCATCTGGCTGTGTCCTGAAGGATCTTAAGTGACTCTTAACCGTAGGGGTCTCAGCTTGGTGACTTACAATCGGAAACTATTCTAATGCCTTCAGAGACTGTATGCTGTTCACCACAGAATTGCAGATGGCCCACTCAGACTCTGTAGGCTTTTGGGGACCTTAAGGATGCCCACCCGTGGAGCCACAGAATCAAACACGGCAGGCAAGCCAGATCGAGTCACACACTCACACATACACCAGAGGTTATTACACCCCCTCCCACAGAATTTCTACAGATGAGACCACTGGGGTCTCCAGGGAGTGATCAGCTCCCCTTCCACCACTGTGGGTGGGCCAGACAAATGGGCGCCCCAACAGAGAGACCTCTGAAGTCTCTGGGGAGTGATCAGGTCCCCACTTCCACCAATAAGGGTGGGCCATGGGGCCCCTGCAGGGTTCCCATCAGTGAGACCACTGAGGTCTCTGAGGAGTGATCAGCTCCCCCTTCTACCACCAAGGGTGGGCAGCAGAGGACAGATTTAGGGCCCAGGCCTTACTGGTTCCTGACGTTGGTTCCAGGTGCTCACTTGCCAAGTTTCCTGGAGTCCAGCGGGAACCGTGGAATGGGGCCTGCCCAAGAAGGAGCTGGAGACAGCCAACATTCAGGCCCATCCCGCCTTCTCCTTCGCGATTCCTCGTTCTGTCACCACCCGCTGTTTTTTCAAACTGGTGGCAACAACAGACCATTGCGACTGGGTTTCCTGGTTATGGAACCAAACATTACGGAATCTGGTCTGGATCTCCCGGTGGAAGAACCAAGTGGCACTAAAAGATCTTGGAAGGGAGGAGGTTTATTTTACACCAGTGGGGAGAGGAGATCATTCTCCCGAGGTCTGAGACCAGAGCACCAGCGGAGGGACCAATTTATAGCCTGTTACTTCTGCATTTGTCATCAATCAGAGACAGGTGTTTCCTCATTAGTCCTGTCGGCCATCTTACGACAGATTTTCCCTATCAGTAGGATTGCTTGGGTCGAACGTGTAGGTAGCATTTTAGATGTTGTTAAATTCTTCCCCACAGAAATGTCACCATTTTGCCTTCTCACTAGCTATGCATGAGAGAATGTGATAGACAAGTTTTCCATCTACACAAACATCCAACATTATATTTTGAAAGCCACGAGGGATATGGGATGGTTCTTTATCAGGTCCTGTGCCTCCACCTGTTAACTACCAAGGACCACGCTCACGTTGTGACAATCTAAGACTCCTGCATACATTTGCAAAATGTCCTGGTGAGAACCTTGCTCCGGATTACTGTAAAAAATTACCCTTTGAAGTAAGGCAGGTCTCTGAAGAGCTGTGTGCCTGGGCCACATATTTTTTTGTTTGTTTGTTTTGTTTTTTGCTTTTACTGATTATCACCTGGCGTTATTCTTTTGCCCACATGGACGAACATGAAGTGGAGCGACCATATGCTGCTGCTCCTTAGACCTTCTGTAGGAATGCTCTTGCTCCCATCATCCCACAGGGCAATGTCTCCAAGGATGCTCGGGGAAATGTCTATCATGTATCAATCTCAGGAGGAGACTTATTTCTCTTTCCATTGTCTTCTGATCATGAGTCACAAACTTGACCTTGCTCTCTGGTTTGTAATAGAAGCTAGACCAATCGGTGTTCTACATCTAGCTCGCGGGTAAGATTTTATGATTTGTGTTTTAGAATGAACCTCACCCTAGATTCATCTAATTTTCCTATGCACTTCATTACTCTTTGTTTTCCTGACTTACCAAATTTAAGATCAGTGGGATTACATGATCTTCTAAATGGCACTAAAGAAATACAAATTAAACCCCGCCCCTGCCACCCTCCCGATTATTGTTAGGATTTTGTATGTCGAGGACTTAGCCCATGCCTGGTTAGGAGGAGGAAAGCATTACATTTTTGTCCTTACGTTTTTCCATTCTCTTTCCTCTGAAGCACACCCTGCCCCCATCACAGATCTGCTCCCTGTGACTAAAGACAATGTTCGTGAATTATCTGGGTCCTCTGCTTGCCTTTTTATGCAGGTCCCCAGACAGGCTTTTGAATGTGAGCAGAATAGATTAAATATGTGCTTCTGTACTACAGACTACATAGGATGTTACTTTCTCCGCAATAATCATTTTTTTCCCTTTAAGGAATGGATAGATATTCTTATATCTGACTTCATATGTAAGTATCCGTGTATTAGGCAGGATTCTCCAGAGAAACAGAACCAATAGAATATATATAGAAAGACATTTGTTATAAGGAATTGGCTCATGCAGTTATGGAGGTTGAGAAGTCCCAAGACCTTCAGCTGACAAGCTGCAAACCCAGGGGAGTGGACGGTGTCAGTTCCTGTCTGAGTCTGAAGGTCTGAGGACTAAGAGAACCTATGGTGGGTTTCTAGTATAAAGCTGGTAGGTTCAAGACCCAGGACGAGTAGATGTTTCTGTTCAAGTCCAAAGACAGTAAAAGCTGATATCCCAGCCCAGCGGAATTCAGGCAGGAGGAGTTTCCTTTTACTCAACCTTTTTTTCATAAGACCTTCAACTGATTTGGTAAGGCCCACCCACATAGAGAGGGTCATCCGCTCTACTCAGTTTACCAATTCAAATGTTAATCTTATCTGGAAACATCCTCCCAGATCCCCAAAGATTAATGTTTTTCCGTGTATCTGGGCACTTTGTGGCTCAGTCAAGTTGACGTAAAATTAACCATGACAATGAAGATCTCCGTGGGTCCAGAGTACAGCAGCTGCAACCTTAGGAAAGCGTACCTTGCAGGTGGTTTATTGTAGCTGCCCCCCCGCCCCCGCATCCTTCTTTACCTTAGCCTTTCTCTTTCTACTCCCTCCTGCTGTCTAGCTGGCTCAGATGACTTAGAACACTGCGGCCCCTATGCAGCCACAACACCACTTGGCTAGATTTGTCACAATCATGATATTTTCTGGGAATGTATGCCCTTTAACTTTTCACTCTGCCTGGTACCTTTACTGTAAACTCAAGCCAGCAGTTTCCTCTTATTTATAATCTTAGAGATTTCTGCCCAAATATATCATTGATTACCTTGGATGTACTTGTTTCCAAGATACATTTCATACTCTTCCGTCTCAGAAATCTGAAATCCTGGAGGATTTCTTGCAGAGAGCCCCAGGAGTCCTGCTGGTGCTTCCACTGGGTTTTCCCCCCAACACAGAGCACTCCAAGTAAAAACTGCTTCCTGCCTTCACACAGCACACACAGTCATTGTGGGGTCTGGGAGAGGACGGGATCTTCCCATTCAAAAACTTCTTCAATGGAGTGACACGCACTAATAAAAACTACTGGTGTTCTTGCCACTCAGACGCTATAAAATATCTTCTTGTCGTGGAGAATGATGGTTGTGGAACATCAGTAGTTTCTATGAATTAAAAAACCCCATTTTATGGTCTTGCATTTGTTAAAAGTCTAAGTCCCTTTGCCTCATATCATAGACCTTTTTTTTTTAAGGGCAGAAGGGACCTGGTAGTTTTTCTGGTGACTTAGGCCACAGAGCGAAGTGACTAAAGCCACAGGGCTGGTCCCAGACAAAGCTGGGGACAGCATGCAGGTATTCTGGCTCTCACCACATGACACAGTGTGCCAAGTGACTTACACATGGTTGGTGGTGTTTAAACATAACCCTCTTACAACCTTCCTTTTTTACAGAGTTTATTTCTTTTGATGATCTTAGAGAGAGAGAGAGAACAAGTAGAGGAGAGACAGAAAGAGAAGGAGACACAGAATCAGAAGCAGGCTCCAGGTTTTGAGCTGTCAGCACAGAGCCCAATGCAGGGCTGAACCCACGAACAATGAGATCATGACCTCAACCCAAGTCAGACACTCAAGTGACTGAGCCACCCAGGCGCCCCTCTTCTGATGATCTTGAAGTTGCAGACTGGCATTGGTTTTTGCATTTTTTTTTTTAAAGCCAAAAGTAGGGTTTGGGTATATTGAAGATGGAATCATGAGCTTCTGAAATACAAGAGGCACATAAAGTTAAATAAATAAAAAAACAAACAAATATGAATAGTGTAAAGTAAAGGAGTGTTTGGAGACCAGCCAGCCTTGCAGCTCAAGGGATTGAGCAAGACTAGGACCCGCCAATCGGCTCCAGTCCCAGAGACATTGTCGTTTCTTGGCATTAAGAGATAGTGACCAAATTGGTGACTTAGCCATCTTTCTCTTCCTTGGATGGATGCACGGAGAGGGTCCTGGGGTTCTTGTTTTGTGAGGGGGAGAGCTGTAGAAGACGGCAGAAGCTCACAACTACCTTCTCCTCCTGGTCTGCACACTTCAAGATGTCTCTATCCTCATTTATCAGAGGACCTTAGGAAAGAGGTTGCTTCACCCCAGCAGTCAGGGTACCTGCCCAATCACCGCCTCTCCAGATACACTGGGGACCTCCTAAAAAAGGTGACATATGGGCACGTATGCCAATGGGTGGACATTTGTGACCAGCTCTGCAAACAATACAGTCCAACAGAGGAGCATGTCCGAAACCCATGCTGACATGGAATTTAGTGGACTCTCAAAGATGTCTCGTTTTCTTTTTTGAACTTGGGACTTGATAATTTTCTTGCAAAGGTTCCCCTCCCCCCATGTGCTTCAAAGTATTTTGTTTTTCAAGTACATCCAATTAACTTATTTTCCAAAATAATGGGAGGAACTTGCTATGCAAGCAATGAAAAAATGTTTTCTGAAATGAATAATTTCAGGACTGTTTCTAGGACAACCAGGAGGATAAAATAAAATGATACAGCTGGGAAAATAGAATTAGTGTAATTCTAGAAAGAACTAGCATGTTTTAAAATTACAAGTTAACAAACTGATATTTTGTGAACTGAATAATTCCAGTCACATTTAAATAAGTGCCCTGAGCAATTTGCTGTTGACAGTTCAATATGATAGGTGTTGTGCAAGTATAAAATGGAATGCTATAGAAATAGAATATGACATCCTTCTTTTTCCAAGCCTAATTCAGTGTTTCCTGAGATCACGGGTGTATGTACAAGCTATTCTTTCTTTGGTAATGTGTTAGAAAAGTATCATATGGATATCACATGAAATGTCCTTTCTGTGGTTTATATTTACAATGGAATACTACGTGGCAATGAGAAAGAATGAATTCCTGCCATTTGCAGCAATGCAGGTGGAACTGGAGGGTATTATGCTAAGTGAAATCAGTTTGTCAGAGAAAGATATCATATGTTTTCACTCATATGTGGAACTTGAGAAACTTAACAGAAGACCATGGGAGAAGGGAAAGAGAAAAATAAGTACAGAGAGGGAGAGAGGAAAATCATAAAAGTGTCTTAAATACAGAGAACAAACTGAAGGTTGATGGGGGGTTGGGGAAGAGGGGGAAATGGGTGATGGGCATGGAGGGGGACACTTGGGATGAGCACTGGGTGTTGTATGTAAGCGATGAATCATGGGAATCTACCCCCCAAAGCAAGAGCACACTTTACACGCTGTATGTTAGCCAATTTGACAATAAATTATATTAAAAAAATAAATCCCTCAAAAAATGTATTTTCTGGAGCAGTATTATCCCTGTATTATTTTGCTAGCAGGAGTCTTAAAACACATTAACATCATAATTAAATAGGAAGTGTAGTATAGAGGCTTACAGAGCTAATGTTTGAAAACTAGTAAGTTATCTAGATTATAACAGGCAAAATAAAAAATCCCAAAAGTAATGAATATCCATATTATGCACCTCAAATTTATACAATGTTGAATGTCAATAACATCTCAATATAACTGGGGATGGGGTGGGGAAGTAGTGGTCCATTAAAAATGAGCAGAATCTGGGGTGCCGGGATGGCTCAGTTGGTTAAGTGTCTGACTTTGGCTCCGGTCATGATCTTACGGTTCGGGGGTTCAAACACCACATTGTGGGTTCAAGCCCAACACTGGGCTCTGTGCTGATAACTCAGAGCCTGGAGCCTGCTTCAGATTCTGTCTCCTTTTCTCTCTGTCTCCTTCTCTCTTCCCCCTTTCTCTGTCTCTCAAAAATAAATACACTTTGAAAAAATTTTTTAGTGGGCAGAACTCTTTCTTATATTTAGAGATAAGCTTCATGCTCAAACTAAATATTATCTTTTATGTTATGATATATGTATCCAGTTTATCAGACCAGCTTAATAGAATACATGCAGAAAATTGATTTTCTACCTCTGCTTCTGTGAACCAATGGTCTTGACTGGTTCCTTCCTGCTACCGAATACAAACTTGGGCGGTCCTAGAACTTTTCCAGAACTTTTCATGACAGGAAATAACGTCCACTCGTCACATTCAGGAAAGAAGTCCAGTTCTATGCAAAGTCTTATTCCATAGTCTGCTATTCCAGCTGGGACCTGCCTAGGGGTTGGAAGGCTGGAGATGGAGGCAGGGAGAGGGTGGGTCATCTGCTCTATCTCCTCCCCCTGCACCTCATTCCCGCTCACCAGGCAGCATATGGCTCCTCCAGGGCTGCAGGCTGCAGAAAGCTAAGTGGCACGAGGCCTCTGCTTTGTTCTAGAATGTTCTAGAACATTGGGCCCCTGGCTGGCACATTCCAGATGTTTACTTCCCTCACTTGCAGGCTCCCAAGTGGCTCTTTTGGAGGAGCTCCAACTGTCAGGAACCTTGTCCCTATGATGGGACTCCTTAATGTGGGCAGTGCCTCCCTGGCTGGCTGCCTAGGAGCCCCCTCAGTCCCTGCTTTCAAGGGCCCCCCGTCTCCTGTGGCCACCCGGCCTCTCCAGGTACCTTCTGGGAGGAGTTCCCCTCAAGGTGACCCAGCTCCTTCTGTGGGGTCCATCTGGGCCCCACAGGATCTCAAGCGTCTTGGGTTCTCCAGTTCAGAAATGCAGGCCACGTTCAGTTCAGCAACTTCCTCCTCCAGGCAGGAGACAAGACCTGAACTTGTGTTTCTCCAATTCCAGGGTCATATCGGCTCTCAGAGTGGCTCATGTAAGGCTCTCAGAATGGTTTACTTGAAAAATGTCTCAGGAAAGATTTTTTCTTACTATACTGGTAATTTTTCCATACATTTGAAATTGTTTCAAAAGTTAAAAAGAAGCACACATATATAATACACATACAAATACATACTCTAAAAACATAAGGAGGATATATGTCGTATACAAAGCCTATAACCTGGCTTTGTCAATTAATAGTATGTTACAAAAATTACAACATTAATATGTGAAATACATACAATCATTTAAAAAAGCACATACAGCTCATTGTAGTCAGATACCATACTCTTATTAATTAAACTTCTTGTACTTTTATATTCTTTTAATATAACAAATTGTGTTACAGTAAAAAATAGATTTGGACAAAGATACCATTGTTGCACATAATGAAATTCAGGAATCTTATTTCTTTGTGAATTTGCTAAGCTCTAAGGAAGCCCTTAGTTTGGTGTTAGTTATGGACTACTATCTTCAAAAGCTAGAGAGGATTGATTTCTCTTGGCTTCAAAGTTTTTCCTGACAAGTCTCGCTAACTTTGGAAGTGACATCTCAACATTGTGAATTTTCTCCTACTTAAAAACTTAACACAAAATCCCTTTAAACACTGTCAGAATGCATTAGATCCCAAATACAGTCATTGGGTACATGATCAGGATGTTGTCGGTGCCAATGGGTTATAATAAGAAAACGGAAGTGACAATGAACATGGAACATGCTGGGCATTCAGCTTTCTTCTACTAATGTGTTCAAGAAAGGCATTCTGATTTGCCAGGCCTTTTAGAATATATTGCTGAATATTTCGGTAGTTCTTTCAGTCCTCCGTCTTCAATGACTAAGCTGATTGGCCCCAGATCTGCTGAGAATCGTGATAATGATACTCTACATTTAGATGTGGCTTATGTGTTTCAAAGCCTTTTGTTTTTATTGCTTAATCCAGTCCTTACACACTCCCTGAGAGGGGATGGGGGGAAGATATTATCGTTCTCATTTCATTGCTCAGGGAAGTGAGAATGACTTGGGTTGATGCTTCAAGTCACAGTGCTAGTAAGAGATGTGCTCCTCACCCCACCAGCTGCCCCCACCCTCACGTTTTCAGCTAGGACTGCTGTCACCCAGTTGGTCAACAGATTTTCTTCCTTCCTTCCCTCCTTCTTTCCTTCTTTTTGTTTTTTTTTTTAATTTTTGTTTATCCCTTCTCACAGCCCATATATTATCATCACCTGCCCATTCTATTTCCAAACCATATTCTAAATCTATTCTATCCCCAGAGACCATATTCCAAATCTGCTCTATCCTCTCCATCTCCATCACATGCACCTCTGTCCAAACAGCATCATCTCTCACCTGAACGACAGCAACAGCTTGCCCACCTGGCCCCTGGTTCCATTCATTCATCCCTTAGTCAATTCTTCATGTGGCAGCCAGGTGACCCCGACTCACATCAGCCCCTATTCCTTCTCTGCTCAGAACTCTTTAATTTCCCTTTGAATAAATTCTAAAGACGTCTTTACCCTGGATGACCATACACAAACCCATCATGGCCTCTGTCTGTCTCTAACCTCATCTCCCACCTGCTCCCCGTCTGTACCTCCCACCATCTCCCACCTGCTCGGTGTGCCCTGGCCATGCTTATCTTTCTGTTACAAGAAGAAACCAAACTCACTCCTGTTGCAGAGTCCTTCCTGACCTCACATTCTCTGGCCTCAGTCCTTTTTCTAGCATTCTCTCATCATCCAAGGCTCTGCTGGAAGGCTGCTTCTTTAGAGAAGGCCTCCCTAAGCACCTTGTCTGAAGGAGACCCCATTATTTTTGGTCATATTACCCTGCATGACCCATACTTTGTTTATTGGTTTATTGTCTATTTTGATTGACTAAATATAATCCTATTCACTTAATAAGGATTTACATTCACTACTATGAGCCTGGCATTGTCTAGATGTTTTTTTAGCAGCATCAACTGTTTACTCCTCATAATGGCCCTTATAGACTTTTCTCAGTTGAGGAAATGAAGACACAGAAACTTCTTCAAGGTCACCTAACTCGTAAGTGACAAAACCAAGACTAGATCCAAACAGTTTGGCTTGAGAGTCCTTGCTCTTGGCTGAGGGGTCTTGTCTATTGTGTGTATAAATGCCCACCATGGAGAACAGTGCCTGGCTCAGAGTAGACATTCAGCAAGTATTTGTTGGACAACTGAATCATTTCATGGTTTCTCTGGAGGCCCTGACACCAGGTCTCCATGAGTATACCTTGGAAGTAATCTATCATCTCCCTGATCCTCAGACCCCAGATGTTACATGAGAACTGGACTAGTTAACATTTTGTGCAATATTTGGACATAACCTCATGTTCAGCCAGAGTCATGTTTGAAACTCAAGTAATCGTCTGCCTGAAATCTATCTACACAATGACAACTAACATTTACACTGTGACGTAATTTCTGTTGTTCTCTACACATGCATCTTCTCATTGAACAGTGGTCAAAGGGAAAACACTGTTCCACACCCCTTCAGAGGATTAAATGAGACTGAAACAGTCATTACTATTAGCTCAGCAGGATAATGTAATAGCTTTTCACTTGCAGTTAAATCCAGATGAGAGCAACTATGTGCTATGACTTTGCCTGTGTGTGTAAGATCCCCAGGGAACATTTATCTGGACTAGTAGTGCTAATTTTGAGTTGGTAGAGTTAGATCTTACTGAGAATGTCCAGTTATTACTAATAACAGTAAAAAAGGGGGGATTCGATCTTATGGCAAGGTCAGGTCAAGCCAAATTGATCAAATAATGGTGTATTTTTTTAAATTCTTAATGTTTATTTATTTTTGAGAGACAGAGACAGAGTGTGAGCAGGGGAGAGACAGAGAGGGAGACAGAATCCAAAGCAGGCTCCAGGCTCAGAGCTGTCAGCACAGAGCTTGATGTGGGGCTTGAACCCATGAACTGTAAGATCATGACCTGAGCTGAAGTCAGTTGCTTAACTAACTGAGCCACCCAGGTGCCCCATAATGGTGTATTTCTACCATCATTTCTACCATTCTATACTTTCCTCTTGTTTTCACTGCCATTGAGCAACCCTGGAGCATTTTCCTTATTTCTCTTCAGCCTGCCCTCTCCTATTTAGCCTGTGCTCTGACCATTTCTAGGGACATCCCTTCCCTTAACACTTCTCTTTCCTATGGATTTACTGAGTGACTAGTTCTGGTAACAGAAGCTCAGGCTCTACATAAAAGTCACTCCCTCGATCACTTCAATCCACGGTGCTTTCATTTTACACTATTGTCATAGTCTGCCTCACTGGGTGTCAGGCACCAGGAACCTAGCCTAGTTCAGTGTTAAGAATGAGGGCTCTGATGGCAAACTGCCTTGGTTCAGCTCCTTGCTCTGCCACATACTAGAAGCACAAACTTTGGCAAAGTGCTTTGTCTTTTCTATGCAACCATATCTTCTACAAAATGGGGATTACTGTCTCATATGGTTGTTATGCAAGTCATATTACTGCATAGAAAGCACTTAGAACACTGCCCAGCCCAATGTAAATGACATGTCAGTATCATTGTTGACAACTGTGATAGGTCTTGTACCCATTGCATCTCTTGCATATATAATAGGCATTCCATAAACATGTATTGGGTACAATCCCATTGGTTTTATTACAGTTCTCAAAGGATTAAAGAATTATTCATCTCAGACAATACTACACCACAAACCACTTAATAGACGCTTAAAGCAAATTTGTAGAAGAATCACTGCTGGGAGCTGCACCGGCCTTGCTGGATGACACAGTCACAGTGAGGAAATGGCAGATGTTTGCACAGCTCCTGCCATAAAGCAAAACTGGTATCTTCTTTTATTTTTGGCTCATATTGGGAATGGTACCACTGTTATTGATTAAGCCTCACAATGTTCCAAATCAGACCGATATTCCCCACACAGTTACCCCATAAGAAAAAGCATATTCCTGCCCCTGCATAAAGGATTATAGATCAAAGTGCTGGAGATGTTTGCCAAAAAACTCTTCTAATGAGCCTTGTAGACCCAAGACATATGAGGGGCTAAGATCACAACAGTTACAATTAACTCTGGCCCAGAGAAGAAGAGCCTAACTTAGAGATAAGGAACAGACAAGGACTGAACGTAAGTTGCTACATACACCTTTGCTAATTGGAGTCACAAATTCCCTCCCCTTGTACTGACTTCAGCCATGAAGATGGATAAAAAATTAGAAACCCAGGTGCAAGGTCAACACACACAGGGCCCCCATTGTGCTTACATCAAGGAAAGGGCTTTCTCTAGCAACTTGTTAACAAACATTCTTTCTCCTGTGGCTTATGAACTAGATAAAATAACTCCCAGCCTATCTTTATGCAATTTAACTTATGTTTTAATTTTAGCGTTACTATCTTAAATAATATGTATATTATCCTGTTTTTTTTTTTTTACTAAAAGCGTCTTGTTATTCTCTTGATTATAAAATTTACTTAACCTTACTGTAAGTGCATTACATGACTACATTACATGACTTGGTTGTAACTTGTTAATTAAAAACAAAGTCATAATTATTGGCCAAAAACCAACCCATACAAAATAAGTTAGGTTTGTTACTTTCTTAACCTTGGGGACTGATGCCAAGAATAAATAGGGACGGTTCTACAAAAATACTTCTGTAAAACTTGTTTCTGTACACTTTTGATGATTAAAGCACCTTATCACTAAGAATTAGAAACTGTAAACAATTTCTGTTTTCTGATGTCATGTTATTGCTTAACCAATAAAAAAACACCAAAGCAGACAGAGCAGAGATGCCTGCCTGGTGACCAAGAAAAAAAATAAAACAACTTGAGGCTCTCTCATCACTCCTTCGTGCCGACACCATCCATCCTTTCAGGGGCCCTTAGACCTGCTGGAGCTGGACTCCTGCAAATCACAATTTTTGCAATAATAGAAATAAAGCATGGTATTGTGAAATTAGTAACTGCTTTGTTTTTTCAGTGAGAGAGAAGAAATTGTAATCTTTTAATAAGATGTCTCTGTCCAGCTGTTTAGAGTTGTGGGTAGGTGCCCACATCCAAATATCACCCATTACCTTGAAGGGCATCAGGAATAGTGGTAGGGTTTGGTGACTTTCTTAGATGATACCAGAAATGAAGGGGAGCCGACTCATCCACTTTAGGTTGGTTAAGCCTAGCTGGTATCAGTTGAAGTGCAGATTACCTAGATACCTGAGTGTGAAATTAAATGTTTATTATTTTATCCACTGAGATTTTGGAGTTTCTGTTGGGCAGAAGTATTACAATAAAAACCTATCTAGGATGGACATTGGCATCCCTAGAAGTAGGGATGTTGCTTTAAGTTCAATCAGCACATAGTAAGGAGGCTATAGCAGAGGTTACACCTTGGTGACCCATGTTATGTGGTGGCAAAACATTTGGTAACCTTGTCCCCTGTCAGAATCGGGAAGACAAAAACAACAACAAGAAAGCCTGATGAATTTGTGAAGAGGGTAAAGCTGGTTTTAAGGCAGAACGTGGATCACGTGAGCTAGTGGTTACAAATTGTTTGTGATAAAATACTGAAAGAAAGAGATCAGAAAATAGCTGGTTGATTTGAAAACAGAATAGAGAAGAAAGAGAGAAAGCCCAGGAATGTTGCAACTCTTAGGCCTAAGCTGTTTCTCATCTCCAACCAGCAAAAGAGAAATTGAGAAGTTCTTTTGAGTTTGAAAAATCTGCTAAGTTTCAGCCTCGAGGGGAAGACGAAATCAAGCTTCTAAAAGATCCTGGAAAGGATTAAAAATTAAAAAAATAAATTGACCTAATAGGATTGTGTCTAGTGGGATGCAATGGACCCATAGAAGCTTGATACATCAAAGTGACTCTTAATAAGAATATTGGATGTCTCAAAACGAATTGTGGGTATGACTTTTTTTGCATACAGAAGTCTAGAGTAAAATACAAAAAAAACTCCCCAAAACCAACCAAACCAAAAACAGAAATGACAAAATTTTACTCGAGCTATCTTGCACAAAGCACCCTAGGCTGTTCTAAAAGACGTTATCACTTTTCAAGACATAAAAAGCTCTCTGGGTCCTTAAATTTCTACAGGCAAAAAGCAGCCAAGAAGATAATGTAATCAACTCATTATAGTCTACCTGAAACTTTCCTAGCTTTGGAACTGAAAAATCTTGCAATCCAGGAACACTCTCAGGCCAGGAAAACTGGAATAGCTGGTCAACCTCTGAAGAGCGCATATTCTACCATGCTATCTCTATGAAGCCAAGGAAAACAATGAAGAAAGGGAGGAACTCCAGAGAGCAGCTTCAAGAGTCATGGCGAACAATGGAGGTGGAACTCACTCCCAGGAGACAGAACCAAAGCTTAATGAAGGACCATTTCCTATCGCTTAGGGTAGGGGGACCTGATGGGATGTCAGAATTGCCAGGGGTTCCCGACTATTCACCGCCTTCCTTGACCCACCTTGCTCAAGTGCAATGGTTTCATTCGCTCCCCACTCTGTGCTGGAAAATTTTCAGATCCCATCTGGAATTCTCCCAGAGATCTGTCATGAGCTAAATGATAGACCCAGACAAACTATAAAATAGGGGTTATTTCAGCAGCACATGGTTGCCATGTGTCCTACTTTTTTCTCTCAGCAGCGTTAAC
The DNA here is from genome assembly GCA_004023845.1 of Helogale parvula. Lineage (NCBI taxonomy): Eukaryota > Metazoa > Chordata > Mammalia > Carnivora > Herpestidae > Helogale > Helogale parvula. The sequence goes on along the minus strand of PJEM01004662.1, from coordinate 12,579 downwards.
AACCAGGAGCTGAAGACCCGATTCCTCTTTGTTCCCTTTATATTTACGATTCACAAAAGAGAACGTTAGATCAGGCTATTCAGAGCAATTTGGTATGAATCATGCCTATTTGAATTGTTTGCACCAGTCAGCTCTGACGTGTCTGAGTTGCCTCATGCCCAGTCTGAATAGGGTTCCTCTCACTTATGCACAGCGCCCCCCTGGGCTAACCTGCTCTGGTTAAGGTGGTAAGTATCTGACTCCACCTCCCTAACATGCTAAGAACACCTGAGACAGGAAGAAGTATTGGGATATATTCCTTCAGAGGGGACTCTGCTTTTAGTATACACTTTTTGACTCCTCAATCTAGTCTTTGAAATCTTAAAGAAAGGGATAGTGACATAGACATTTCATGCATCCAACGAGATCGAGAGGTGAAGAAAGAAAGTTTTGGGTCACTGGTTGTGTCATTCATATGGATAAAACCAACTAAGATGTGGGAAGGGACAGTGCTATGTGCTTACCAAATTTCATTCCATTTTCTTCTTCTTGGGCACATAGGAATATACACTTCCTAGACTCCCTTATAGTTAGAGCTGGCCATCTGACTGGGTTTCAGCCAATAGCTGTTAAGGGCCCTGTCTCTTCTTCCACCTCCTCCATATTCTCTCTCCACTTCCAGAGCTCCTTTCCATGACAGCTGCCCGCCATGTTTAAAGTAGCGGTGCCACAAGATGAAAGGTGCTCCATGCCTGATTTACTGCCTGAAGGAGAGACTCCCAGGTCAGTTGTCTGGCTGGCATTGGACCATGCTGTGGGAGGGAGATAAACCTGTACTGCTTTAAGCCATGGAGATTTGGGGATTGCTTGTCACAACTCCCAGCATCAGCTATCATGACTATTATAAACGGCCAAGGGAATAAAAAATGAGACTCCATCATACAGTTTTTCCCTTACTTTAGATTCACAATTGGTTTAAGGTGACGTTACTCCACTGACATCAGGATTTGTCACACATGTGTAAGTGGTTGGCTTCGCAGCTCTTGGTTTTCAGTTGGGTGATTCAAGGAGGGAACATGTACCCAATATGAATAGCGGAGGGCAAGAATATAAAAATATTTACATATTAAGAATGTAAAAACAGTGAAAGTGGCCATGTAGGTGGTCTCATAGTTTTCCAGGCTTGGGGACAGCAGTTCACACCCAGCCCCTGAGATCTCCCACCACATCCTTGTTCCTGTTCCTTGTTCCCAGAGGTCCCATTCTCAAACTACGATGCATTTATTTCTCTCTTGTCGGAAACCAACATTACACATGAAAAAAGTTAATACAGCCCCTACTGGCGTGCTGAGGGCTTAAACGAGCTTGGAAGTCTTGCCGAGGCCAAGATTTTAAATGTATGTTAAAGCCCTAAGAAGGGCCTTAACAAGCGACAAAAATGCACCTCCTCCCCCAAGCATTGACCTGGAAGTGTGTCTTTGTTGCTTCAATTATGATTACAACTTTCCCAGCTACGTCTTATTAATGAGTTCTAAATGGAAGTATTTATCTCAGGAGGAAGTGGTGTTTCTTCCTCTCATCCCTGGTGACACACTAAGCATACTAATTGATATGAAGCTGGGTTTTTTTTAGGAGACAAGAAAGCCCTGAGGCCTTTGTCACAATGACAATTGTCATTGGAGCCATTACAAGGCTGTCACATCAGGGCTGAAAACAGGCTACTCTCATTTTACAGCGTCCCTACAGTATATGATTTTGCCATGCTTTTGTGGTTCACACACACATGAGAAAGAGTTTTCCTTCTTTACTCAATGTTATTACCTGCATGGGGACCTTGGCGAGCTCTGGGGAATGCCCTTATCGCTTATGTTTTATGGGAAATTTCATATTATTTAATTACTTTGCCTCCAATTTCATCAATTAGACATTGGATACAAGAGATTAGGTAATCTCCTCAAAATGGGATAAACCGTAACACAGATGGTAGACAGAGGGTCTATCCTTAATGCCTACAGAGAATATACAAATCAAGAAGGGAAAAATAGATAATTTGAGAGACAAAAAAAAAAAAAAAGAGGGACATGGAAATTTGAAATACCAATGGCCAATGAAAATCTTTTTTTCCCCCTTTATTCTGAGCCTTTTATCCCTGTAACTTATACATTCCATCACTGGAAGCTTGTCTCCCTCTCCCCTTCACCCGTTTTGACCATCTCCCTACCTCCCTTCCCTCTGACAACCATCAGTGTGTTCTTTCTATACAGGTCCGATTCTGCTTTTTCATTGCTTCTTCTTTTTTTTTTTTTTTAAGATTCCATGTATAAGTGGAATCATATATTTGTCTTTCTCCATCTGACTTATTTCACTTAGCATACTATCCTCTACGTCTATTCATGTTGTCACAAATGATACAAGTTCGTTCTTTTTTATGGCTGAGTAATATTCTACTCTGTGTGTGTGTGTGTGTGTGTGTGTGTGTGTGTGTGTGTGTGTATCACATCCCAAAAGATCTTTCATTAAACAAATTAACTTTATTAATAAGTAAAGAAAATAAAAGAGCTGTAACATAAATGGCACAAAGAGAAATAGTTTCTTATCTCCAATCAAATTGGAAAACATTTTCTATTTTAGAGTAACACTTAGTGATATTGAAGGTGTGGCATTTTTCAAACTCTGCTGACTCAAAAGCAGAGTAAATTACAGGATTCTTTGGAAATATTTATCCAAGGTCTTAAAAATGTGACTACCTAACTCGCCCCCCCCCCCGCCCCGGAAATTTATCCTAAGGAAATAAATATGAATGTATATGAAGATACATCTAAGAGCTGTTTATTGTGGAATTATCTAAAATAATAGTATTGGGAAACAACCAAAATATTCAACAATGGAAAGTTGGTAAGATAAATTATATTGTATCCACATGATAGAATGCAATGTAGCCATTAAAAATGATATTCAAGGGGCACCTGGATGGCTCAGTCAGTTAAGCATTGGACTCTGATTTTAGCTCAGGTCATGATCTCACAGCTCTTGAGTTCAAGCCCTGCATCAGGCTCCACACGGATAGCATGGAGCCTCCTTGGGATTCTCTCCCTCCCTCTCTCTCTGTCCCTCCTGTACTCTCTCTTTCTTTCTCTCTCTCAAAATAAATAAATAAACTTAAATCCAAATGATATTTTAGGGTACCAATGATCTGAGAAAATGTTTCTGACATATTGTTAAGTGAAAAAGTCAAATTGCAAAACAATGTTACCTCAATTTAGAAAAAGAAAAAGAAAAAGAAAAAGGAAGCATATTTATTTACATAGAAAACATATTGAAAGGATACACACTGAAATGTTAGTAGTTCTTATTTCAGTGTGGTGGAGATTTCTCTCCTTACTGCGTGTTGTGGATTTTTGTTTCTTTTGGTATTTCTGACATGGGACTTGTATTTCTCTAATAATCAGATAAAAAAACTTCCCCACCTCATTTTGTAAATGTGACAACGTCTCTGAGAAGGCTCAGGTGGAAAGTCACTTGTGTAGCCACTTGTAATGGGCTTGTCTGACTTGCTTTTTGTCAACCTTTCATGGAGAATTGTTTAAGAGTTGAGAAAGAGAGAGGAAAGAATGAAGGGAGTCATTCAGGAGCATTTGGAAGGATGCAGGCCAGGGGTTTCAGGGGACCGTGGGCTGAGGGTGAAAAGAGGGAGAAAGATCCACAGGTGGGAAAGGAGTAGAGATAAGATGGTGGGAAAGACCAAAGAAACCTTGTCTGCAGTAGATACAAGGCTCCCCCTCTAAGACCAGTGTTAATGTCTCACTTATGTTCCCAGTGCCCATGGGGGATATGCAGGTGATATTTTATCTCTTTTTTTAAAGATATGCGTAAAGGATAGGTATTACCTTAGGTTACTACTGAACAATGGTATGTTTATAGGTGCCTTTTTCTTTCCCTCATGTCTTAATTTTTATAAAAGATTAATTACGAACCGGACGTAACCGGAAGCAGGAGCAGTAAACTCTTTTAGTTGGAAACAAGAGAGAACTATTAGAAAAGGTAACTCCTTGTTCTCTGCTGTAGCAAATTGAGTTGCTGGCAAGTGGAGAGAATGAGCTGACCTGACAGGATCTTTTTCAGCCCTGGGGCGATTTGCTTTCTTAGCCTTCAACTTCTCAGTGTTCCCGATTCATTCCATATGAAGGTCATATTACAGAGTAAATACTGGGGCCCCACTAGTCCTGGATTTCTACTACCTATGGTATACATTGGTATACATTGACAAGTAAAGAAGTCATGTTCTTTATTTATTGGGAAAAGATCTCTTTCAATATACAGATCTTTCTGGCCTCATGATGGGGTTATGTTCCAATAAACCCAATAAACATTGTAAGTTGAAAATAATGTTAAGTTGAAAATGTTTCCAATACATCTAACTGACTGAACATCATTGCTTGCCCTAGCCTTAAACACATCCAGAGAACTCATATTAGCCTATAGTTGGGAAAAATCATCTAACACAAAGCCCATTTGATAATAAAGTACTGAATATCTCATGTAATTTATTGAATGCTGTACTGAAAGTGAAAAATAGAATGTCTGCATGGACCAAGTGTTTACCAGTGTATTGGTCCCTCACCCTTGTGATTGCAAGTCTTTCTGGGAGCTATGGCTGCCCAGCATCATGAGAGAGTTGTACCACATATCACTAGTCCATGAAAGGATCCAAATTTGAAGTACAGTTTCTACTGAATGTGATCACTTTCACACAGTTATGAAGTCCAAAATTCCTAAGTCAGTTATTAAGTAATAGAGGAAGTGATGGGGAATCTGGACAAGTCAACAAGCATAGATACAAGTCTAGAAACCTTGTCTCATATGGAACAATGGAAGGAACAAGGCACTAATGCCCAGGAAATGAAGCTTTAGTGGGCACATAATAGTGGTCCTCTGCTAATTTAAGACATGTTGTTAGAAAGAGAAGGTAGATTAGCCCTGTTTGGTTCCAAAGAGCAGAAATAGGACCAGAGGCTATTAAGATGCTTCTTGTGTTTCAAGAATAAGAAAATTCTAATAGGAGCAATTGCCCAACAATGGGATTTGTGATGAGGAATAAAAACTGGGAGTTTCTATTTTGACCGTTTGTTGTGGGTTGGCTTCCATGGAGGCAGACTGAGAGACAGAGATTCTGAAGAAGGTTATTGGGGGTGTTCTTGGGATCAGTGATTGTGGGAGAGAAGGAAGCAGGATTAAGCAAAAAAAGATGAGCAGTGATGCTGGACAATGGAAACCGCAGCTGACACTACAGAGAGCTCTGGACATAACAGGGTCTTTGAGAGTCATCTTTTTTTTAAATTTTTTTTCTTTAACATTTATTTATCAGTGAGAGACAGAGAGACATAGATCATGAGCAGGGGAGGGGCAGAGAGAGAGAAACACAAAGAATCAGAAGCAGGCTCCAGGCTCTAAGCTGCCAACACAGAGCCCGACGCGGGACTCAAACCCACAAACTGTGAGATCATGACCTGAGCTGAAGTCGGATGCTCAACCGACTGAGTCACCCAGGCACCCCTGAGAGTCATCTTGAATTTGGGTGAAAGGGCCCAGCCTTTATGCCAGCAGCCATGAACTTGGACAAGGAGGCTCTTTTCAGCTGAAGACTATTTTATGCTTGCATGGGTATCTAAGTAGCTCATTACAACATTTATCTTGATGTGAGAGAGGGTAGGAATTTTAAACAAGACATAAAAAGCAATACATATAAAAGAAAATATTGATTTGGCTATGTTAAAATAAGAACATTTAGTTTTCAAAAGAAGCCATTAAAGAAAATACAAAGAATACTTACAATCTGGGGGAAGATTTTAATGCATACAACCAAGAAAGGATTAATGTCAAGAATATATAAAGAGTGTCTACGTATTATGAATGAAAGAACATACAATACAGTAAGAAAAGTCATGAACAGGCATATTTTATAAGAAAAACCATATTTGGCCAATAAACACATAAAAAGATGTTTAATTTTATCAATTTTATCAGTGACTAGAGAAATGTAGGTCAAGTTCACAGTGAGATATAATTTTATATGCATTTGGTTGGTAAATATGAAGAAGGCTGATGATGCAGGCATTGGAAGGTATGTGGATAAACAGAATTTCTTATATGTTGGTGGTAGGAGTGTAAATTGTTATAATAATCACTTTGGAAAAACAGTTTGGCATTACCTTGAAAATGAAATATTTAAATATTATATAACCTAGCAATTCTGCTTATCGGTGTACTCCCACACATGTACAAGAATAGACATAGGGGCACTATTTGTAATAACAAAATCCTAGAAACAACCCAAATGCCCATTAAATAAATCACATGTACACAATGGAATATTACAGAGCAGTGACATTAAATGAACTACACGCAACCGTGTGGATGAGTCTGAGCAATTGAATATTCAGCGAAAAAAGTAAATCCTAGAATATTCATTACAGAGTGACCCCCTTTCAATAAAGTCAAAAGGCAAACTAAACAATATATTTGGGGAGCACATATATATGTGAAATATGTAAAAACAAAAGAACAATAAATAATATTGTGTACCTTAGGTCCAAAAAAGGAGGAAGTGGAACAGGAAAAATAGGAAGGGACAATAAACCCGAACTGTTGGGATGGTTCAAAGAGAGGCCAAAGGTTCCATTTGTCAGGGGTGTGATGCTAGTAATTTCCTTTAAAAACCATGCAGAGCTATGGGGCTGCTTACTAAACTTTATAGTCATTCTCTTCTCCCATGTGGAGACCCCAGAACCCCAAAGACAACTTACAGAACATACCCATCATTCTTCAAATTAGTCCATTGTCCTACAATAAATGATCTGCTGAGTGACATTTGAGCCACCTTTCAGATATAGACACTTGCCTGTGTTTTGATTATTCCCAGTGACATCACAATAGCAATGGAAAGGTCCTTTAGAGTTTCATTTTGTTTTGTTTTGTTTTGTTTTTGTTTTAAGGGAGAGTGCGCTTTGCTGCCATGTGTTTAATTCTGGGTAATGGACCCATCTATGTTGTAATTACGAGTCTTGAGAAGTCAGAATGTCTTGAAAGTAGAAGAGGTGTTTTGGCAGGTGAGGCGTTTTCTAATACTTGGAGGTATTCAAAAGAATCAAAAGGAGCATGTGGAGGATGTTACTGAGAACATTTGAAGTAGATAACTTAAAAAAAAGTTTGTTTACTTATTTATTTATTGGGGGGGGATGGGCAGAGAGAGGGGGAGAGAGAGAATCCCAAGCAGGTTCCGCATTGTCAACACAAAACCTGACATGAGGCTCGATCCCACAAACCGTAAGATCATGACCTGAACGGAAATCAAGAGTCAGATACTTTTTTTTTTTAAGAGTCAGATGCTTAACCGACTGAGTCACTCAGGCACCCCTGAAATAGATAACTTTTAAGACACCTTCTTAACTCAAGAAATAAGCCCAGATCAACTCTCTTCCAGGGGACAGTCAGAGCAGAGTGCCTTTTGATTGAGTGGCATTTGAAACTCTACCCATCCCCCATCCTCCAGCTAGCAATTCTGTCATAAGTTAATAGCCTGTCCCATTAGCTTAGATTATAGCACTAATTAGATATCTGGCATATGGGTATTTATGAGCCGTCAGACTAAGGGCCAAAAAATCACAAGACCAAACCGTTTTCATCAGCTTCTCCCCTCCCCTGCAACAAAATCCCACAGTCACAGAGATAAAGATAAAATGAGAAATGTGTTTGGTACCCTTCATGTCTATGAATTATTTCTTAAGATAACAAGCACCCTTAACTGGTCTTGACAGCTAGAAAGCCATTCATTTCAGGTTATTTTTTCTCATAGGTTTTATTTGGCATCTTTTTCGAATTCCAGGCTTCTCTAGATGAGCTTGTGATTTGATTGTCTGATCAGGGAACGTTACTCATTAAAAATAAATGTACAGAGAGCTTTAGAGATTGAAATTTCATGTTTTATTTGTTGAAAAGAAAGAGGTCATGTCAACTAATCAACCTCAACAACCATAAATGCAATTCCCAAGCCTCTGAAAGCAGGGTGTAAAGAAGAGATTACAAAACTCAACTCATTAACAAGTCCTGAGGGAGATTCCTTGAATGCATGGATAAAGCAGGGTTCTATAGAATTCACTCTGCCCACCCTGATGACCCCTCTGTGCATGCAGCCTGGGTGGATCCAATAGGATGACTGATTTTGGAATAGTTTATGCTGGGAGCCAAGATAGTTTTGTTGCATTTATGTAAACATTCTGTTTGTACAGCAAAAATAGGAAATGACTCCTAGGGAGATTGTGACTATTATCTTTTTTGTTATCTTTTTCTGGCATTCAGTAGGGAAGAAAAGGCAGGGGATTTTGAATTAAGAGCAAAAAAGAAAGTGAGCCTCTGACTAGTTCTATTACTATTACTTACTAGTCTCATGACTTTAACGAGATATTTTAGGAACACCTGGGTGGCTCAGTTGGTTGAATGTCCGACTTTGGCTCAGGTCATGGTCTCGTGGTTTGTGAGTTCGAATTCTGCGTCAGACTCTGTGCTGACAGCTCAGAGCCTGGAGCCTGCTTTGGATTCTGTGTCTCCCTCTCTCTCTCTTTCCCTCCCCTACTTGTGTGCTTTCTCTCTCAAAAATAAATAAACAGTAAAAAAACTTAAAAATTTTTACAGCATTGAGGACTATTCATTTTTATTTACTTAATTATTTATTAAAATTTTTTTAATTCTTTATTTTATTTTATTTTTGTTTTTTAAATTTATTTTATTTTATTTTATTTTTTTCACTGGAAACCACTCAGACGGCATCCCTTCCCTCTTCAAAGATCAACCGCATGAAACAACACCCAAAGTCAGCTTCACGCTGAGGAAGGGACACTGCACCTCCTCCTCGTGGTATCGGGTTCTCTACACGATCAGAGAAACTTCTCTAGCAATGAACTATAGAAATAATCCCTGAAAGTATAGTCTTTGTCTTTATTTTATTTATAGCATACATAGTACAAGTAATCTTTTTAAACTAAACAAGACAATGCATGTTGATGAGCATATAAACAACAAAGGCCTGCAGAACAATGCATGGTCATTCTTCTGGAAGAATGCTTACAGAAATCTAGGTTGTGTCCATGCTTGTGGACCTGCCATGATTATGAAGCAACTCGACAGACTTACTTCTGATAAAGTTCGCTCATAAAGTATTACTGTTGTCAGAAATACCTGAATTTTAATAAACAACTCTAAAGGTCCAAAGGAATGAATATTTTTTAAGCTTATTTATTCTTTTAAGAGAGAGAGAGTATTGGGGAGGGGCAGAGAGAGAGAGAGGGAGGGAGAGAGAGAATCCTAAGCAGGCTCTGAACTGTCAGCATGAAGCCCAGTGCGGGGCTCAGACTCACAAACTATGAGACCATGACCTGAGCTGAAATGAAAAGTGGGACACTTCACCAACTGAGCCACCCAGACATCCCATAAAGGATGAGTCTTTAATTGGAATGCTTTGTTTACAATGACAAGAGGTGTGGGAGGGAGGTATTTTTTTTATTTCTGGCATTTTGCTATCCACATAAATGATCATTGACTCCATTACATATAAACTGCTTCTTTTAGGTGAGATTCAAAGTCCAAATCTGATAAATATATATATCTTTTAATTTTCAAAGTTTTAGAAACACTTTCCCTTTTGTAAGGCAAAAGCTTTCATCGACTGCATCTTCGTAGACAACTGTTGCTAACAGAATGTAGTTACTAATATGCCCTTAATGATTCCAGGGTGATTTTTCCCTGAATAAATCCTCCTTTGTTCCCCAAAGCAATGTCCCATTCATAGTAAGGCCTGATGGGAACAAGCTGTTTTCAAATTGATTTTCCTCTCTGTAAATAACTTACCATTCATTTCATTAAAAGGTTTCTTCCAATTAAAGGTCATTATTAAAAAAAATTTCAGTTCCAATCTTTATGCATTAGGTAGGAAAATGCTCTGTAAATGACATAGCTTTTTGTGTCACAAAAGAAAATGAATTCTTTGAACTGTGACTGGCTTTAGAGATTCCCATCTGGAAAGCTGACCAATACTGTTTGTGTATCAATCTTGAATGTAGGAAAATCAGACAGGAATGAAAACTGTCATTCTAACCAGTTTTATGAAAAAGATCACAATAAGCAAGATGACATCTTTTATGCTGACCTCTGCACTCACAATGTCTTCAGCTGACAATGACTCACCTGTCACTCTCAAAACCCTTCTTATTAAAAAATATATATACCAGTCACTTAGTTATTTTAGATTTGGAGTCTATGTGTTCCACAGAAATTCATCAATAATAACAGCAGCAAAAACCATACCATAAACTGGCTCTGTATGTCCCTCTAGATAAGGAAGAGCCTGTTAGGGGCTGAAATAGTGTCTCTTTCAAGGAAGAGTGCTGTTTTTCACCAATCTGTCTTTATCCATTTTAACCAGAGAAGTGATTATTCATGGGGTCTGGAGGGGGGACGAGTAGAGAAGGGGGCATCACTGAGTGAAAGGTTGCAAACCAGTAAGAAGAAACATTCACTGACTGACCAGTTCCCTGGAACGCTGGTGAATACGGAATGAGTGTAGGAAAGGGGTGAGGGTGTGAATGCTCATCAAATTAATGGCCAGCTGGGAAGCTCCTGAATCCAAGATGAGAAGGGGTGTATTAATTGGGTTCCAATCAGGACACAGAAAGCACATAGTAACCCAAACAGGGAGAATTTAATATAAAGCATGATTCAACTATGATAGAGTAACTATAAAGATCTAAAGATAACTCCAAAGGGTACCACAAGGCTAAGGAAGAGTATCCAAGGAGGGACAAATTCAGGAGGGTGCTCTTCCCCAACCTTGAGGTTCAGATCTTATTGGAGAAGGTATAGTTGACACTTATCGGGTAAAAATAATAAAAGGTATCCAGGGTGCAGGTGAGCTGGGCAGGTGTACAGAGAGAGTCTGCACATCACTGTGAGCCTAAGCCTGGATTACTTGGTGTCTGCACCAGGAGGTTCCATGGAAAAGGGGCCACATGCCCAGACAGGATTGCAGTCATTGAGAGACTGTAGACGTGCAGCTGGGGCAGAATACCACCGGCTATCCCTGAACACAACTCCCACTAACAGACTATACAGTAAGAACAAGAAAAGTAAACAACGGAAACCAGAAGCAGGAAGAGAAACCTCCTTCCTCCCGCAGTGCCTTTGCAGTGCCCTCTACTGACGAGTCTCATGTCACAGGCAACGTAAAGGAGGAAAGCTTACAGAGTCCAATCCATTCTGGCAGAGCAGGTATAGAAAAGTGAATTTGGAGCAGAGAAGCAAGGTGTGAGAACTTGCTAATTTGTGATGACACAAAACATCTCCCAAAAGCCGTGAGAGGCTAGGAAGTGGGAGGGGGATAGCGGATCCACCCACCTCATAGGCCAAAGGAATTGGGCCTTGGTGCTGTTGTATAAATGTTGAGTTTGGTAGAACTTGGTATGGATGATGAGATACACAATACTGATGGTCTACAGGGGCCAAAATGTGCAGCCCATCTATACATTGAAGGAATTACTCACCAAAAGAATTAATTGTGTTCCTGTTAGCATACGTGAGGTCCCGCTTTGTGTACTGCCATTGCCAAAAAATATTGGTCAGATCGGCCAAGTCAGGGAAGAAGTCAGTTGGTTGCTATGGATCAGATCAACAATGGGTTGATTCTTCAGTTTTCAGAGAGTCGATGGAGAACTGATTCAACAGTTCACCTTTGTATCAGTTAAATAGGCCCCCAGGCTTGGGGAGGGCTGTGAAGGAAGAGGAGGGTGGCCCAGAGATGGCTCTGACAAATGGTACTAAAATGGTCTGAGCATCAAAAATAGTAGCTTATCATGCCCCCTCCCTACCTTCCCATTACTATGGCAACAAGAGACCACTCCACAGGTTGCCCATTTGTAGACTCGCCTTGACATTTGCCTCAACCAGATTTCAACCCGGATGGCAATGCCGGGGGCGGGGGCTTGGCCAGGGTGGGGGGGTTCCGACCTGGGTCCTCACCACGTTTCTTATTGCTCTTCACACGTCCAAGTGTGGATTCAGGCTCCAGGTCTCCAGAGGCTTTTTCTGCTCCCAGGGGCACTCCGAGCTGCGTGTTACTGTGCTGTCAAGATGTGCTCCAAATTGGAAATGTGTTTTTAAAAATTAAAATAAAGGGAAAAAGCACCAAGGGGGATAATAATGAGAACAGCACTTAGAACACACAGTTGCTTAGACAGCAGCATGCCGGCCTTTGGTCGGGAAGAGAGGGGCAGCTGAGCACATCTTTCATTGCTCCTAATGTTATGCCCAGATTTCAATTTGGTCCCCAAAACCAGAGACCGCCGGGGAGACCGAGTTGTCGGGGACTGCCATGTTTCTGTCTGCCTCAAGGCAAGGATTATTCACTCAGCAGAGTGAGCAGTAAACAAGATTTGCATCTGGAAGTTGGCAACAGTCATGCTGAGATAGACCAGAAGGCCTAGATGCATAAGATCAATACCATTCAGTGTTAATTCTCCACCTCCCAGCCTTGCTGAAGGCAGATGGGGGCGTTTC